>JAJTUH010000010.1:0-35360 GCA_036971555.1 Drechslerella coelobrocha
CTTCATTTCATTTAAAACAAAAACAAATTAATACATTTCCTTTAAATTTACTATAATTTTTTAAATTTTTTAAAATTTATTTTCATAAATTTTATAATTAATTAAATTTTTTTTTATCAAATATTAAAAATTTTCTTTTTATTTTTTAATAATAAAATGTTTTTAAAAATATAAATAATATATAAAAATCTTCAATTTAATATTTCTTTTTTTAAAAATCTTAAAATATTAAGAAATAAATCATAAATAATTAATAAATCCCTTTTTAAACTTGGTATAAAAAAAAAAATATTAATAAAAATATTAAAAAAAAAAAAAAATCTATCCAAATTTTTATTTTTTTAGAAAATAATATTAAATATCCAGTGTAATGTTAAAAATATTATTAAAATATAAATTTTGTTAAATATTATAAATATAGAATTTAATATAATAAAATAAATATTATAAATCTTAATTTTTACCAAACCTAAAATATCTTTTTAGCTTTATTGAAAATATTAAAAAAGATTTTTAATTATAGACCTCAAACATAAAATTATTAAAAATGATAAATCAATCTGTTTGTAATTTAATATTTTTACTAATATACAACTATCAAATCCCATTAATTTAATAAAAAAAGGATACAAAAAAATATTATTAACATTTAACAAAAAGCCTTCAATAGTTGCTGTTAATACTAAAGAAATATTACCATAATCTATAAAATTAAATATCCTTTCCAAATAGAAAATTGTTAATATTAATATAAATTAATTTATTTTATCCAAATCATTTTCATTTTTTTTTTTATTAAATGGTATAAACTTTTCAGAGTCTAATACAAACCTTAATCCAAAAAATAATTTTAATTATAAAAAAGGTATACAAAATTATTTAACAATAAACAAATAAATATTTTTTAAAAAAATAAAATAAAATTTATTTAAATAATAATTTAATAATAAAATTTAACTAAATTTTAACAAAATTAATGTATATATTAAGTATTTAATAATAATAATATTATTTTTAAACTTAATTAATCAGATTAAATTTATTTCTTAATTTATAAAATTTTACCCTAATTAAATATTAATAATTTGGGTTAGAATTTTAATACCAAATTTATATTAATAATTTATAGATATATATTATGGAGTCCACTAAAAAATTAATAATAGATGTCTATAGTTTTTTAAACCTCAATATTAAAAGTTAAATTGCTTATATCAAAATTTTTTTAAAATTAAATTCTTTATATTTTATAAGTTTTAAAATAATTTAGTTTGTAATAAATAATATAAATATTATAAAATATTAAATATTTATTGATAATCTTTTAAAAATATTTTTTATATATTTAATAATTGTAAAAGTCTTAATATTTTTATATTAAAATTTTAAAAAAGATTTTAAATTTTAAATTTTAAATTTTTTAAATAAATTAAATTCTATTATAATAATATAAATAACAAATTGTATTTGGGTTTGTTTGAAATAATTAAATATTAATATAATAAATCATAGAGTTATAATAAGAATAGTGGATGTTTGTGGTAAAATTTTAAACATCCCATCATAGTTATTTATATTAATATTAATAATAGATAGCATTTTTTAATAATTTTTTACAAAATATATAGTATGTTGGATGTTTTAATAAGATTTTGGCGGTCTACTAATGTCCAATACAATATTAAATTAATAAGATAATATATAATAATCACAATGCTACCATCCTATAAAGTTTTGTTCTTGTAACTAAAAAAAAAAAACAAAATTTTATAAATATTTTTATAATATTATAATTTTTTTATAATATTATAATTTTTTTATAATATTATAATTTTTTTTTTCTTTATCATATATTAAATACTAAATATTTATTAAAATTTTTAAAATATTATATTAATAAAATTTAACAAATAATAATATATAATATAAATTATTTTATTTATTTAAAAATTAATTAAATATTGAATATCAAACATCAATTGTTAAATATTATATTTTGTTCTTTATTGCTTGAAATTATTTTGATGTTTAGTTTGATATATCATCATCAAAAATATATAATTTATAATCTTATTATTTTTAATTGGAAAAAGTTTTTGGATAATTATATTAATTATATTTTATCAAACACTATATATTTATGATATTATTTTAAGAATATATTATAATTAAACCTTGTGAAGGTACCCAAGGTTAAAAGACCTTGCTACCCTTATGGTCATTTGAGGGCAGTAAGGGCAACACAATTTTTTGCTGATGTTTTCTTAAATTTTTCGGAACTAATTCTAAAAATAAGATATAAAAAGATCAATAAATGTGTATAGGTTTTGGTATTTTAAATTTAAAAATATTATTACTAAATTTCTTTATAATTATAAAAAGTCTATATTTTTAATAATTAAGTTTTTTACTAAATTGTTTTTTGTGTTTGATGTATTTAATAAATAGATATATTTTATTTTTTTTTTTTAAAAATAATGTTTCTATTTTTTTCTAATTATAATAATATAACATATATTTAATTATAAATTTAAGATCTTTTCTAAAATTATCATAGAATTTTTTCATATTTTAAATATATTTATCTATTTTTGGGACTATTTTTTTAAATATCAAAAATAATAATATTATTATAGGATTTTATTTTTTAAATGTTTTATATAGTATATGTTTAATAATTAAATACTTTAATATATTATATATAAATTCAAAATTAAATAATAATTTAATTTAATTATTTTAAACTATATTTAAAAAATTATATAACCATATTTTAATTATTTAAATAATTCATTCAATAAATCCATTTATTTAAATATATTTTTTATTAATAATATTAAGCTTAATTCTAATCTAAATTCTAATTAAATTCCAAAATTTATTAGAAAATAAAATATCTTTGTTGCAAATATATTTAATTTATAAATTATATTAATTAAATATTTATTTAAAATATATTTATTTAAATTTTTAAATAGTTTATTTAGAATTTTATAATTTAAATATTACTATTTTATTAAATTTACAAATAATAATTAGAACTTTGTTGTAGATTATATTCATAAAAAAATTTCTTAAATAGGATATTCTTTGAATAAAATTATAAATAATAATTTAAAAAAATTTAATTAATATATTATAAAATTATAATTTTTTATAAAATAAATATTAATTAAATTTATTTTTATAATATATATTATAGATTTTAATATATTATTTAATATTTTATTGTATTTGGGGTTAATAATAATTTTTAATTAAAAGTTTTTAGGTTTATTTAATTTTTAAATATTTATAAACTAGTATATTATAATATTATTTAATAAATTATTATTAAAGGTTTTTTATAAGAATGTAGAAAAAATTTTAAAATAATATAATTTTATTTTTAATAATAAAATGTAAAAATGTATTGTTGATATTTAAAAGAATTTGTTTAGCTATGGGATACTATTAATAATTATTTTTTAATTTTTTAATAAATTTATTATAAAATATATAAATGATTTTATTGAGATTTGTATTAATTATAATAATATTATAGAATGTTTTTTTAAAAATTATTTTTTAATTTGGTTATATTTTTTTTATTAGGTTAAGTCTTTTGTTAAGAGTGTTGGTTTTTAAATTTTCTTTTTTTTTATAATATATAATCTTTATTTTATATTTATTAAAGATTTCCTATTATTGTATTTATTATTAATTAAATATTTTAGTAATAAAAAAGAATGTAAAATTTTTATAATTAAAATATATTATAAAAGATTTTTTAATTTATAAATATATTTTTTATATTTAATATACTTTAATAATAATTATAAGTTTTTTATTATAAATAGGATATCTAAGTTTTGTTACATCAAATTTATAAAATAAATAAACAATAAAATATTATTTTTTATTAAAATGTAATTAATATAAATAAGTTTTTAAAACTATATTTAAAATATTTGTTTTAATTTTGATTAATAGACTAGAGTTATATAATTTGAGTATGGGTACAAATAAGAATAATTTTTTAAATATATTAAAAACTATTTTTCAACTAAGAGTTATATTGAATTTGATTTTTATTTTAGTAAATTTTAATAGAATAGTTGACATATGATTATATTTTTTAATAAAATATTAATAATAATTATATAATTTTAGAAAAATTTAAATATTTTTAATATTTTTTAATTTAAATTATTTTTGGATGGTTTTGATTTTTTTAGGGTTTATTTTGATTTTATTAGTTATAATAATAATTTTTAAAAATTTGTATTTAATAATTTTGAATTTTGTTTTTTTAAATTCAATTTTAAGGTTATATTTATTAAAAATTTTAAATATTTATATAATATATTATTAATATTTTTTAAAATTTTTATTATAAATTAAAATATTATTAAAATAAATAATATAAATTTTGTTTATATAATTTTATAAAACATAGTTTATAAAAATTTAAAAGAATATAGATATATTAGTTAATCTAAAAAATATAACTATATATTCAAAAAGTTTATATTAATATCTAAAAATAATTTTCCAAATATCTTTAAATAATACTTAAATATTATAATAAACAATAATAATGTTTAATTTAGTAAATTGTTTTACTTTTTATAAATAGTTAAGAAATTTATTAATTTATAATATTCTATTATAATTTTTAATAATTATTTTATTAAAATTTCTATAATCTATATATATTTATAATTTATTATTTTTCTTTAGTATAAATAAAATAGGGTGTTTGGCTGATGATTATAAAAATTAAATATATCTTTTTTTAAAATTTTTTTTAATATATTTTTTAAAGGTTTTAAATTCTTCTTATATACATATATATATAGGTATAAACTTGAATATTATTTCTTCTTTAAATAATATTTTATATATAAATTTATTGATTTTAAATAAGGCTTGGTTGTCAAATAATTTTTTAAATATTTTGATTTAGTTTAGAATTTATTTAGCTATTTTGGTAATAGTATTTTAGATTAATTCTTTAACATAAACAACAATTTATTTAAAAGTATGAACTTTAAGTTATAATCAGTAATTAATTTCTTTAATAAAAAAATGTTCAGTTCATCATAAATATACTTCCTTTCTATAATTATTGATTTTTTTAAAATTTCTAAATACTTAAATATAATTACATCAAAAAAATTAGATTTTCTAAAATTTAAAATTAATATCTAGATTATAATTTTATAATTAATTATATCTTAATATAAAATTATTATGTTTAAAATTAAAAATGTTAATTATTTATTATTTAAAATAATTATTAATAATAAAAATGATTTTGATTTCATAATGAATTATTTTAAAAGGGCTTTTTCTGAAAACAACTATTGTCACAGACCTACGGTCTTGACAGCACAAATACCTGTACCTTGCTTTATGCTATATCGTTCCCAGCCCTACATGCCACACTTTCTCCAATTCTGATTATAACACAAATAATATTTGTCCATAAGTTAAACTACCTATTTCTAAACCCTGTTGTACAGCATCCATCACATGATATACTCACATCTCAAACCCCTGCAAATATGCGAACACATACAAAATGAATACTCACATGCTCACATCACTCACATATGCAAGCACACAAACAATACAAACATTACCCATTATATAAAACATCATCATATATATAAGATTATCATTAAGACTAATAAAGTAATTAGTTTTTCATCAATCAACTCAAATACAATTCAATCCTCTTATTATTGAATCTTATTATTGTTACACACTCTATCAACAGTCTTTAATATCTCGCAACATACATGCTTTTTATTCTAAAAACCCAAATATCTTAGATTGAAAATCAGACATAAAAAATAAAACATATTTGATAGAATAACCTATCAAAATATAACACTTTAACTGATCCCACTCAGTTTAGAGAAGAACACATATATATCGACAAACAAATTCAATCTTGAAAATTATATCATATCAAAATACAAAACAATGGATGAAAAAAAAAATTATATACCTCTTCACAACATATTTTTATTAAAAATTTTCAACGCTTCTGATTGAGTTAGTCAAACAACTCAATACCTACAGAAACAATTAAAAAAAATATCTACCCTCCCCAAACTCAAACTAACCATAGAATTATTTAACAAAGAAGATGATCTTTTTTGGAAAAATGATAAACTCTACACTAATACTAGTACCCAAATCAACAAAAAACCTATTTTCTCAATAACCACTGAAAAATCAAAATACAAAACCACATTCTTAGATGATAATAGACACTTGCAGAATTTTGAAAAGGTTATTTAAATTCTACAATATATCAAAATATCTACTCGCACTCAAACTCAAACTTACAAAGTCACTAACCCTGAACAAAATATTCACATACATAAAAACCAACCTGCAAAAACCAATCATACTAAATACATTAAAAAAACCAAACAAACCGGCTTATATTAATCCAAATACGCCCCTAAAAATAAAAAAAACAAACAACATACACAACAACCCAAATCAAACCCTAAAAATCCTAATGAAAATCCCAACAACAACAACAACAATAATAACGCTAACAACAATTACTACACCTCTGATTTAAACAATAAACCACCCACTAAAAAACATCAAAACAATAAAATAATAAAACTTACTGACCCCATTAAATTCAACAAATCACCTAATAAACTTAATCAATTTACTAAACAACTAAACAACATCTTTTATTTCTACCCAACCAATTTTTCTAACAACAAACACAAAATCCGATACACCAAACTCTTCTTAAAAGAAACCATCTTCAATACCTACAACACCTACCACAAAAAATACAAAAAAAGTACCCCTCGACAACAACAACAAAACATCCCTAAAATCACCGCAATACTCACCATATAGCTCAAATTCATTTCATTCCTTCGACAAACCTATAACTACAAAAATAAGTCCAAAAAAACCTTACACAAATTCCATGCGTTACACCAAACAAACCCTACTTAAAAATACTTCCAACAAATCAACCAACACACCCCTCTTACCAAATATAATAACAATCAACTACTCCATCATACCAAAAAAAAACTCAAATCCTAATAAAAACAAAAAATCATAAAAATCAAAACCTTAAACAAACAAATAACCTACAAAGAAATACAACTTCTTATCATAAAACTTAACAACAATCTCTATAAGAATAACAAAGCCAACACTACCCAACCTAAACAAAATGATAACCCCAATCACAATCAATTCTGACCCTCTAACTCACAAAATAGATTTATAAACTTAAACTATAATAATCAACCCTTTAATTCAAATCACCAACAACCTCAGAATCAATAAAAAAATACTAACCAAAATTAAAACCCACATACCACATATAGCCCCACTCCTATAAAACTAAAAACCACCCAAAACCAACAAAACCAACAACACAATAAACCTCAGAAATCCAACAAACCCATTTATTTTAATTATAAACAAAAAAGACACATAACTCGCACTTGTATTAATCAAAAACAACAAAACCAACAACAAAAACATATCCAATTTACTAACAATAAAACACCACAAAAACAACACAACAAAAAATACAACCAAAAATACAACAAAAAATATAATGAAGGATATGACAAATATCCTAAATCAAAAAATTTAGAACCCCAACAAAACCCCAATAGAAATCTCAATATCACTACTTATTAACCCGATTTTTTTGAAATTACCATACAAAGAATCCAAGAGGCCATCCAAGTGATTCAACAATATACTATCTCTAATGATTTGATCTACAAAAAAACATTTATTGAACCGGATAATTAAAAACAAGATATATTTAAATAATCCGACCTTCCTCAAAACACTTTTGATAAAATCATGAACCTCAACCAAGACACACTGGAAAGCTCAAATTTGGAATTTTAAACCATTTGTTTTTTTAACTTATTTATTTAAGATAAACATGATTGGATCCGAAAGCATTTAATCCCTAAAAAACACCTACAATATATTTGCAATTTTTTTGGAAATCTACGACAAAATTACTTATTAGAAGAAACCCAATTATTATGAATAATCCTTTATGATTATTAAACCCTCAATCCTATTGTTTGATTAAACCCCCAATATTAAAAATTAATTTGACAACTACAAATTATATATAAAAAAATATATATTGAATTTGATCTTATAATCATAAAACCCTATTAATTTTAACATCCATATCAAAAAAACCAATACCAACATCAATTAATTATTTTAATAGAAATCTACATCAAAACTATGGATTTTACCAATAAACAACCTTGGCTTAAATTTATAAACAAATACGTTTAATTTTATAAAATGTATTGATGTAGATTCTATGAAAACTACTAATCTAGTATAATAAACCAACTTTGCAATAACTGCTATAATAATATTCTTAATATTGGATACAATTATGTATAACAAAGAAAATAGAACAAGCATAAATTATATTAGATTTTTATTTATTATGCAATGATTAACCTTTATGGATATAAATTTGTAAAAGATTTTAGTTATTACTATTTCTTTATAGACAGTATAGATGCTCAAAAAAAATCAACATTTCTTAATATTATTATTATTAAACCTGACACCATGAAATACGAAAAATATCATCTATACAAAAATGCATTTTTTATTTATATTTTTTATAACAAATCCTTAGTAGTTTGTACTATTTGTATACAAAAATGGACTGAAATTATTAAAATATTTTATTGGAAAATTTTGCTATTATTAAAATATAAAAAATTTTGCTTATTTTGTTTAGAAGGATTTTATTTCAAAAATTATTAATGATAATATGTATAGAAATTCTATATTACACTAATTCAACCAATCAAACATAATAGAAAATTATGCAATATTTATGATATTCGTTCATTTTTTCTAATACAATATAAAATTATTTTTAGCAAAAATTTAAATTAAGACAGTTTTGGACTTTGATACATGCTGAATGGTTTAGCTTTAACTTTGTTAAAAAAAAACTCAACAAAATTTTTAATTGAATTGAAAAACAATATTATAATATATTTTGTATTATTAATAAAAACTTCATTAAGGTTTTTATGGATAATAATGCAGAAATTATTTATATTTTAAAAAATTATGTTATTAAATATAATTTATTTAAGATTTAGAAGAAAATTTATTACAATGTAGTAGCTTTTAAAAGAAGTTCCCTAGGAATAGTTCACTATGAAATTAAAATCACCTTTATTATTAATGACCACCTTGAACACCGAATAGTTGACATCCTCGATTTTAAACATGATGATTTTATTTTAGGATATGATTGATTATAAAATTATGATTTAGTTATCAGTTTTAGATTTTGAGAAATTCAATTTTCTTGATGTAATTGTACTTAAGCACCCAAATATTTCAAGAAAACTAACAACTATAAAAAAAAAGTTCACTTACAACAAACTAAACATCTTTCTGCCAAAAAAATTAATTATTGATTACAATTCAAAGCCTATATTCTTAAATGAATCATTATCTACACCAAAGAATTAATTTAGAACACCACTACCAAAATTGTTAAATGGATTCTAAACTAAATTAAGATATTTGAAAAACCATCTAACAATTAAGCCTTACCCAAAATCAATAAATTCACTTATGAGATATTTCTCAAAAAAAAAACAACACCCAAGTTTATACCTATATATGTATGTACACAAAAAAAACTTAAAGCCCTCAAAGAATACATTAAAAAAAACCTCAAAAAAAAATATATTCAATCCTCACACTCACCCACTAAACACCCCATCCTATTCATACCTAAAAAAAACGGTAAACTACAAATATATATAAACTACAAAAGCCTCAATAAAATAATTATTAAAGATTGCAACGGAATACCATGAATCAACAAATCCCTCAACCATTTACAAAGAGTAAAATGATTTATTAAATTAGACATTATTGCTGCATACCACAATATCCAAGTATTACCCAAAGACATTTAAAAAACCACTTTCAGATGTAGATATGGATTATTTAAATATATAGTTATGCTTTTTAAATTGATTAATACACCAACATCCTTTTAAATTTTTATGAACCACATCTTACAAGATTACATAGACAAAACTTATATTGTCTACCTTGACAACATATTAATCTATAGCAAAAACCCCAAAAAACACCAATGACATATTATAAAAATACTTGAAGTTTTTGATAAATACAACCTCAAAATTAAACTTAAAAAAACAGAATTCGAAGTTATTGAATACAAATTCCTAAAAGCTATCATTACAACCAACAAAATCAAAATAAACCCTAAAAAAATCAATACCATCCAAAAATAACCTAAACCTAAAAACATCAAAAATATTCAAGCTTTTTTAAAATTATACAACTATTATCAACACTTCATCAAAAAATACAACCACATGTCAACCGCCCTATTGGAACTCACCAAAATAAAAATCAAATTCAACATAACCCTTAGTCAAAAAATAACTTTCAACATACTCAAAAAATCATTCCTATCCACACCCATACTCAAACTATACAACCCTAATCTACCAATCAAAATCAAAACCAACACCTCAAATGCAACTTTAAAAACTTACCTATGCCAATTACATCCCAACAAAAAATAACACCCTATCACCTACCTATCTCACAAATTCAACTCTACAAAACTTAAATATCCTATCCATAATAAAGAACTTATAACTATTATCAAAACATACCAAACATAAAAAATATATCTACAAACAAAAAAACCTTTCATAATATACTCCAATCACAAGAATCTTACATTTTTCCTCACTACCAAAATACTTAACAAACAACAAATACAATAATAAAAAACCCTTAATAAATATAAAATAAAGATTATACATTGTAAAAGAAAAAAAAACTTAGGAACCAACACACTTAACAAAAAACCTAACCTAATAAAAAAAATACAACCAAATCAAAGAACAATCCTTAAAAGAAAACCCTATACAACTACTACTATCAATACAAGCCTCAACAAAACCACTCACATATTTTATAATAAATTTGCCAAAAAACTGAAAAATAGTTATTAACAACATCCTATAGCTAAATGAATTTTTTTAGATATTAACAATGCACCCTTGTATTTCACCATCAAAAATAGAATCATATTATTTCAGAACCTCTTCTACATTCCCACAAAAAATTTCCAATAATAATTTATAAAATAACATCATGATACACTAGCCCATGGACACTTAGGAGTTGAACAAACCCAAGAATTCTTAATTAAAGATTATTATTAACCCCGAATGCAACAAAACATTAAGCAATATATCAAAATTTATAATATATACTGCAAAAATAAATTTAGTTGACATTTACCCTACAGAAAATTACAATTTTATGATGTACCAACTAAACCCTTTCAAGTCATTATCTACAACTTCATTTAAAAAATACCTCATTCAAAAAATTCCCTTATGAATATAATTTATAACAAAGTTTTAGTTATTGTTTGTAAATTCAGCAAAATAGTAATACTTAAACCATAGAACTCTAAATAATCTATTTAAGAACTTAAACAAATATACCTCAAATGAATATTCAATCAATACAGTCTACAAATTAAACACATTTACAACAAAAACATACTATTTTTTAGCAAATTCTAGAACTCAATTAGAACCCAGACTAGAACTAAGTTTAACATTGCTAACAAAGGATATGCCCAAACAAATAAACTTATTGAACAAATCATTCAAACAATCAAAATATGGTTATGCAATTTTTTAAACATAACTCAAAATAATTAGATTAAACTATTACCTAACTTTAAATTCACATACAACACATCAAAGCATTCAACCACTAAACACACGTTTTACAAAACACTTAGAAAATAGAACCCTACAGCAATACTATTATTCTTGATACCTAAGAAAATAGTCCCAAAAGCAAACAAACATGTCTAAAAAATGAAAAATTTTTATGATAACCTCAGAAAAGACCTTTAATTTATAATTAAACATATATCATATTATTATAATTAAAAAAAGATGGAAACATTATTTTTAAAAAAAAAAAATAAAACATACCTACTTGTTAAATATATCAAACACAAAAAACAATTTAGTAAAAAATTTGATTATTAGAAATATGGATTTTTTATGATTACAAAAAAATTTAGCAATAACACCTTTGAACTTGAAATTTTAGGATCTATATACATTTACTGATTCTTCTATATTTTATTTTTGGAATTAGTTTTAAAAAATCTAAAAGAGGACCACAATAACGAAGAACTAGAATTCAAAGACCACACTGAATACAAATTCAAGAAAATCCTTAATGGACTTAATGAGAAAAATGAATACCTCATTAGATGGTTATTGCTTTACAGATTATAGGATGACTCTTAAATATTCGAAGATAATATATTCCTAGATATTATTTAAACTTATTTTGATCAGAAACTCATGTTATAATTTATGAAATGAGGACGTGGACAACTAAAAAAACAAGTTTAATTTTATTAAGTTGATATAGTATTTTTAAATAATTTTTGATGAATTTGCTTTATCTTTTTTTCAATAATAATTGCATTTTTGTTATTATGAGATTTGATTAAATTGATTTTATCCCTTTTTATTATTTAATCCAATAACTCTCCTTCATACATTATAGCTTTTAAATGTTTAGTTTTAAGTTGGCGAAGTTTTTTCTGTTTTCTAATAATTTTTGATTGAATTTTTGTTGATTTTTGTTGAATTTTTGTTGTTTTTTGTTGAATAGCTATTTGTTTTTTTTCCAAATTTTCTAATTCTCTTTTTTTTTTGTTTAATTGACGATTTAATTGTTTTATTATGAGCTGTTAGTTAAGAATTTATTTATAATATTCAAAAAAATATTTATAGGAATTAGTTAGATAATTATTTTGTTTATTTCGAGTATAAATGGAATAATTTCGGTAATCCAATATTATGATATAAAAATGATCATTCTGGGCATAGTACTCACACAGGATAAAGGCTAAAAAACCAAATTTTTCGATATGATCAGTTTGAAAACTACAACGCTGATGAGAAAATTGTTTTGATTTTCATTTCATTTGTTCAACAGGTATTTAATTGATTAAATGTGTTGTATTATAATTATTTTAAGTTTAAGTTTTGATTTTTATCTTGATTTTGATTGTTATTCTTTTATGTATTTTTTGTTTATGTTATCCACTGTTTATAAAAAATAATTTTATTATGAAGTAGACTTAGTTTATATGGATATAATTTTAATATAGTTACCTAATTCTATATTTAGGATTATTTTATATAGGATTATGGTTGATACAAGAATTTTTTATATAGTATTATTTTTTTGTATAGAAAACTGATTTGTACCTTGCTTATACCTACACCCTGTACTTGCTCTATGTAGGATCAAAGACCATATGGATCTTGATCTTAGAAAGAGAAGATAGTGTTACAGATTTATGGTTTTAACAGTATAAATACCTATATTTTGTTTTATACTATATTGTTCCTAGCCCTATATGCCACACTTTCTTTAGTTCTGATTATAATACAAATAATGTTTGTCCATGAGTTAAACTATTTGTTTTTGAATTTTGTTATACAGTATTTATCACATGATGTGTTTGTATCTCAGACCCCTGTAAGTATGCGAATATATGTAGAATAAATACTTGTATGCTTGCATTGTTCACATATGTAAGTACACAAGTAATGTGAACATCACCCATTGTATGAAGTATTATTATATATATAAGACTATTGTTAGGATTGATAAAATAATTAGTTCTTTATTGGTTAATTTAAATATAATTTGATCTTTTTGTTATTGAATCTTATTATTGTTATATATTTTATTAATAGTTTTTGATATTTCGCGATGTATATGCTTCCTGTTCTGAGAACCCAGGTATCTTAGATTGAAAGTCAGATGTAAGAAGTGAAACGTGTTTGATAGGATAGCCTATCAAAGTGTAACAACTATGTTATAATAAATTATTTTAAAAATTTTAATTAAATTATATTTAATAATATATTCTTCTAAAATATAAATAATTTCTATATTACTATTTATAAAGGCTTTAGTAAAATTTCCATTAATAATGTAGAATATATTATAATATTATTTTTCAATTTAATTAAAAATTTTATCAAATTTTTTCTTAACAAAGCTAAAACTAAACCATTCAACATACATCAAAATTTAAAATTATTTTAATTTAAATTTTTATTAAAAATAATTTCTTCTAATATTAGGAAAAATAAATAAATATCATAAACATTACATAATCTTTTATTTTATTTAATAAATTAGATTAATTTGATATAAAATTTCTATATATATTATTATTAATAATTTTTAAAATAAAATTCTTTTAAATAAAATAAATAAAATTCTTTATATTCCAATAATAATAATATTTTCTAATAAAATATTTTAATAATCTTGATCCATTCTTATACACAAATAATACAAACTATTAAAAATCTATTATAAAAAATATAAATAAAAAATACATTTTTATATAAATAACATTTTTTATACTTTATAATATTAGATCCAATAATAATAATATTAAAAAATATTACTTCTTCCTAAATATTTATACTAAAAATAAAGAAATAATAATAATTAAAGTTTTTTGTATATTTATATTTGTAAAAATTAATTATAGCATAATAAATAGAAATTTAATATAATTTGTGTTTATTTTTTTTTTTTTATTATACATAGTTATATTTTATATTTAGAATATTATTATTACAACTATTATAAAGTCAATTAATTAAAATAAATTAATAAATTTTATAGAATCTATATCAATACATTCCATAAAATTAAACACATTTATTTATGAATTTAGGTTAAGAACATTTATTAGCAAAATCCATAATTCTAATATATATTTTTATTGGAGTAATTAATTGATATTAATATTGATTTTTTTAACATAAGTATTAAAAAAGTTAATATAATTTTATAATTATAAAATCAAGTTTAATATACATTTCTTTATATATAATTTATAATTATCAAATTAATTCTTGATATTAAAAATTTAATTAAACAATAAGATTAAAGATTCAATAATTATAAAAAATTATTTATAATAATCAAAATTCTTTTAATAAATAATTTTATTATAGATTTTTAAGGAAATTATAAATATATTACAAATATCTTTTAAAGATTAAATATTCTTAAATTTAGTTATATTCTTCTTATATAAATAAATTAAAAAAGCAAATAATTTAAAATTTTAAATCTAAGCTTTTTAATATATTTTAATTTAAATTTATAATTTCATTAAGAATTTTTTAGAAATGGTTAGATTATTTAAATATGTTGTGGTTTTAATTATCTAATTTAATAAATATTTTTTTATAAATATAATTATTGAAGATATTATATTGTTGGATTGTTTAGATAATTTTTTAGATTTTTTATATAATAATTTTAAGAGAATTGGGTTGGTGAGTAGTAATATTAAGATTTTTATTAAGATTTTATTAGGGTTTTGAGTTTTTTGATTTAGAATATTCATTATATTTTTTTTTATATTTTTTATTATATTCTTAATTGTATTCCTTGTTATATTGTTTTTATAGTGTTTTATTGTTAGTGAGTTGGATATATTTTTATTGGTTTTACTATTTTTAATTAGTATAAATATAAGCTATATGTTTTTTTTATTTATAATTAAAATAAATAGATTTGTTGGATTTCTAAGGTTTATTATATTATTGGTTTTTTTGATTTTAGATAATTTCTAATTTTATAGGAATAGGGTTATATATAATATGTGGATTTTAACCTTAATTAATACTTTTTTATTAATTCTAAGGTTATTAATGATTTAAATTAAAAAATTGATTATTATTGTTTGAGTTTATAGGTCTATTTTGTGAATTTAAGAATTAAAATTAATTATAATTAAAATTATTGTTTTATTTAAATCAAATAATATTAATTTTATTATTTTTATAAAAATTATTATTAAATTTTATAATAAAAAGTTATATTTCTTTATAAATTATTTATTTATTCAAGGTTTTGATTTTTATAACTTTTTGTTTTTATTAAAATTTAAGTTTTTTTTTGGTATAATAAAATAATTGATTATTATTATATTTGGTAAGAGAGATATGTTAGTTGATTTATTAAAAATATTTTTAAATAGGTCCTATTTAATATAATACATAAAATTTACATAAAATTTTTTCTAATTTATTTTTATAATTATAGATTTGTTGAAAAAATAAAATAAATTTGAATTATATAATAAATATTACAATAATTTTAAGGATGTTTTATTATTGTTATTAAAAAATATTTTTTTTGTATTTTTTATAATAAATATTATAAATATTAAAAATAATTTTTTTTAAAAAAAATCTAATATATTAGATTTTATGTTTGTTACTAAAAAAATTAATTAAATAGAAATAAAAAATGTTGTTTAATTGTTTAGTAAATTAATTAAATTTATTAAATAATCCATTAAATCTAATAAGATTAATAAATTTTATTATCTAATTATTTTGATGTTTTTTAATGGGTGGTTTATTATTTAAATTAAAAATATAATAGTTATTATTAATGTTATTATTGTTGTTGTTGTTGTTGGAATTTTTGTTAAAATTCTTAAGGTTTGATTTGGGTTATCATATATATTATTTACCTTTTTTATTTTTTAGAATATATTTAAATTAATATAAGTTGGTTTGTTTGGTTTTTCTAATATATTTAGTATAATTAATTTTTATAAATTGGTTTTTATATATATAAATATTTTATTTAAGATTAATAACTTTATAAGTCTAGGTTTAAATATAAATAAACATTTTAATATATTATAAAATTTAAATAACTTTTTCAAAATTTTATAAATATTTATTGTTGTTTAAAAATAAGATTTTATATTTTAATATTTCAATAATTTTTAAAAAAATAGATTTCTTATTAATTTAAATATTAATATTAATATAAAATTTATTATTTTTCTAAAAAAGATTATCTTCTTTATTAAATAATTTTATAATTAGTTTAAACTTAGGAAAAATAAATACTTCTTTTAATTGTTTTTATAAATATTAAGTAATTTAACTGATTTGGTTAAAAGTGTTGAAAATTTTTAATAAAAATATATTATAAAAAAATATACAGTTTTTTTCTTTATTTATTATTTTATATTTTAATATAATATAGTTTTTAGGATTGAGTTTATTTGTCAACATACATATACTTTTTTTTGAATTAAATAAAATTAATCAAAATATTATATTTCAATTAATTATTTAATTAAATACATTTTATTTTTTATGTTTAACTTTTAATTTAAAATATTTGGGTTTTTAAAATAGGAAGTATATATATCACAAGATATTAAAAATTGTTGATAAAGTATATAATAATAATAAGATTTAATAATAAAAAAATTGAATTGTATTTGAGTTAATTGATAAAAAATTAATATTTTATTAATCCTAATAATAATTTTATATATATAATAGTGTTTTATATAATAAATAATAATTACATTATTTATGTGTTTATATATACAAATAATACAAATATATAAGCATTCAATTTATAAATGTTTACATATTTGTAGGGGTCTGAAATGTAAATATATTATATAATGGATGTTATATAATAAGATTCAGAAACAGGTAATTCAATTTATGGATAAACATTATTTATATTATAATTGAAACTGGAGAAAGTGCAGCATATAGGATTGGGAATAATATAGCATAAAACAAGGTATAGGGAATTATGCTGTCAAAACCGTAGGTCTGTGACAAAACTACACCTATAAATAAACAACATTTAAATTATTCAACAAATAAAAATACATTAGAATAATATTCCCCATAACATCATTAAAAGCCCAAATCTATTCTATTATAATACAATCATTAAATTAAAAAAAAGAACCTCCTAATATTATATTATATAATATAACTTTAGTAATTATAGATAAAAGATAAGTTTATAATATAATAAACTAATATTTTTAAAGATTATTAAAAATTAAAATAAATTATAATAAATTATATATTATATAATTAATAATATTATTATAACCTATTATATTATTATAATATGTATATTTTAAAATTAATATTTTTTTATTTATATATAAAAAATCTTAAAATTAATATATAATCATTGTATAATAAATTTAAACAAATAAATAATATTCACTTATTTTATAAACATAGTTAACTTATTAATATATAGTGAATATATTTGCTATTGGATAAATATAATATTATAATATATTTATTTGTGGTATTATAATATTGTTAATAAGAAATTACATAAATATAATATTAGGTATATATTATAATAATAATAGCATTTATATTAATAAATATTTTAATATATATTTATTTTAATATAAAGAATAGGTATAAAGAAGCAAAGTAAATATATAAATATTTTAAATATTTAATAAAATATATTGTATACAAAAAACAAAATAAATATTAATAAAATTATTTAAATATATAATTTAAAGAATTAACAAAATCAATAAACTATATATTTATTAAAAGAATATATATTTACTATAAATATTATACTCATTAATATAAAAAAATCAATATGAAATAAAATATAAAAAAAAAAAAAAAGAAATTTTATAAAAATGGTAGAAGAATATTTAAATAAATATTTTTTACATTTTTATTTTTATTTTATAATTTTATAAATTTTTATACAAGTATATGTATAGTATGTTTATATTGATTAATAAATAAAATAAATAATTATATAGATATTAATAAAAAATAAAGAAAATTGTAATACTAATATATTAATATTGTAAAATACATCTACGAACGTGTTATGTATATTTATTAACGTATGAAATAATCAATTGTACAATGGATAGATATATGTTATGTAAATGGTTGTTTACCCTTAAGATAGGTCTTACTAAATCTACAATATAAGTATATATATATGATTATAAATTATATACATA
Source organism: Drechslerella coelobrocha (assembly GCA_036971555.1). Taxonomy (NCBI): domain Eukaryota; kingdom Fungi; phylum Ascomycota; class Orbiliomycetes; order Orbiliales; family Orbiliaceae; genus Drechslerella; species Drechslerella coelobrocha. The sequence continues at coordinate 19,001 of JAJTUH010000010.1, forward strand.
TTCAATACTTATTAATATAATTATAGGCCTTATGTATATATTATTTATACCCCAGTTTGCATAAGTGCTTGAATATATATATTTTTAAATATAGTATTTAGTAATTCTATTGTACAATTTTTATTAAGCTTTTATATAATTATAAATAAAGAATACTTTATTATAGTCATTATTTATAATAAACATACAAAAATTTAATATTAGGATAAAATTTTATATATATAAATATTCTAGGTAAATGGGTATTTGCCTAAATAAAGGGGAAGATTTTTTTATTTTTATAAAAATTATATAAGTTTTTTATATATATATTTAATAATATTATAAATTATCTATATTATATATAATAAATAAATATATATTATTTTTTATAAATGGTATTTAATTTTGAATATGTTATGGTTTATAGTATGTATATAATTATTATTTGTATTAATGTTTTTATTTTATATTTATGTTTTTAAATAAATAGTGTGTATATATATATATGTTTGTGTTTTTATAAAATTATTTTATATTATATTTTTATTTTATAAGCTTGTTTTATTTTATTATGAATAATATAGTTTTAAATATATAATGGTTTATATTATATATATAAACTTTTGTTTATATTGTTATAATTATTTTATATAATATATATAAATAAATAATATATATTTGTTTATATATTTATGTTTTTATATAATATATTATAAAATATATATATATATTATTTATAAAATTTTAAAATTTTTATTATTAAGTTTATTATAAATATATTTATTTTATAAATATGTTTATAATATTTTTTTGTTTATTAACTAATATTTTATCCTTATTTTAATATATATAAATTGTTGAAATATTTATATATATATAATGAATATGCTATATATAATTTAGTGTGTATTAATTTACTATATATTAGTATGTTGGTATTATGGTTTTCTTTATTTTTTATTGATATTTATATAATTATTTATTTTGTTTGTTGGTTAGTATAAATATATTATATATATATTTATATAAAAATTTATGGAATTATGAAATAGGGATAAGAATATAAAGAATATTTATTTAAATGTTTTTTTATTATTTTTATAAGATTTTTTTTCTTCTTCTTTATATTTTATTTTATATTGATTTTTTTATATTAATAAATATAGTATTTATAATAAGTATATATTTTTTTAATAAATATATGGTTTATTGATTTTGTTAATTTTTTAAGTTGTATATTTAAATAATTTTATTAATATTTATTCTATTTTTTATATATAATATATTTTGTTAATTGTTTAAGATGTTTATATATTTATTTTATTTTTTTGTATTTGCTTTTTATATTAAAATAAATATATGTTAAGATGTTTATTAATATAAATATTGTTATTATTATAGTATATGTTTAATACTATATTTATATGGTTTTTTATTAATAATATTATGATATTATAAATAAGTGTGTTATAATATTATATTTGTTTAATAATAAGTATATTTATTATATATTAATAAATTAATTATATTTATAGAATAAATAAATATTATTTATTTGTTTAAATTTATTATATAATAATTATATATTAATTTTAAGATTTTTTATATATAAATAAAAGAGTGCCAATTTTAGGATGTATATATTATAATAGTGTAATGGGTTGTAATAATATTATTAATTATATGGTATGTAATCTATTATAATTTATTTTAATTTTTAATAATTTTTAAAAATATTAATTTATTATATTATGGGTTTATTTTTTGTTTGTAGTTATTAAAGTTATGTTATATAATGTAGTATTAAAAAATTCCTTTTTTTAATTTAATAATTATATTATAATAAGATAGATTTAGGTTTTTAATAATATTATAGGAAATATTATTTTAATATATTTTTATTTATTGAATAATTTAAATATTATTTATTTATAAATATAGTTTGTTATAATTTTAATAGTATTAATATTAATTTTAATTAATATATTAAATATAATATTTGTTGGTTTAATAAATTAGCAAATTTTTAATATAATAAATATTATATATAGAGAATGACATGGGTCGGTTTAAACCATAAACCGAACCGAACCATTGCGCCAAGTTTGGGTATGGTTTGGTTTGGTTTATAAGCTTGGCAGAGCAATTTAGTTCAATTTGGATTGATTATTTTAACATAATTATCTTTAATTTTAATAAAATATTGATGTTTATACCACATATAAAATAATGTAAAAAATATTATAATAAAATCACATCAGAAATCATATAATATGGAATATAGTAAAATTAAGATTTATTATATTCTAAATTATTTTTAAATATATAATTATACAGTATTATTAATAAAACTAATAACACACTTCTACTTAATAAATGGTATTATGTTTTTTAAATTTATAAATCTAATATATATTTTATTATATAGTTTATTATTATATAAAGTTATTTCCTATTTAAATAATTTTTTTTTGTTTATAGGTAATGATTTAATTAATTAAAAATTTTAACAAATTATTAATATTGTTAAAAATTAATAAAGATAGTTAGTGCTAAAAAGAAAAAATATATTATATATAGTTTGAAATTTTAATTGATTATATTGCTAGGTTATAATATTTTATATTTAATTGAAAACTCATTTAATGTTGATAGAAATTATTGGTATTGTAAATATATTACAGACTATAAATAAAAATATAAAATATCTATAACTAAATATTTGTTATCATTTTTTGGGGTGGAGTTGGGTTTCAATTTTAAAAAATTAATTAGTTATATTTGAGGTTTATATGTAGAGTAATAAAAAAAAAATTTATTATTTTTTAATAAATATAAAACTTTATTTTATTATATTATTTTATATTTTGGAATAGTGGGAATTAATTCTGTTGATAACTATTTTGTAATTGATTAAAAAAATTTAAGTATAGTTTATTATTTGGAATTTGGAAATTATTATTTTATATAAAATAATATATATTATTAAAATATTTATATACAATATTTAAAATTTTATTTTTATTATAATTTTATTTATAATATTTTAAAAATTTATTCTAATATTTAATTTTATATATTTTATTTTAATTTAATAAAACATAAAAATTTAATTTGATCCTAAAATTAAGGATCATTTTTAAATTATATAAAATATTTTTTTTCTATTTTGTTTTATTATAATATTAATTTAATTTTTTAATATTGTCTTTTAGGGCATTTTTAAGATTTATTTTCCAAGTATTAGATTGTTTTATAAATTATTTAATATAGGTTTTTATATAATTAAATAATTTATTATATATTTACCAAACAAAACAAATAACTAACTAATTTAATATTAATAAAAATAATATATATTTATAAAATAATTGTAAAATATTAACTATATACTTTATTTAATCAAATTTATTATTTATAAATAAATAATATTGTTAATCTTTATTATCTAACAATTCTATTTACTTATAGATAATTATTTTTAATTAAAAAAAATAAATAAGTATTATTAAAATAGAATTCTATTTTATACAAATATCAATATATAATCCAATTAATTAAATAAACTTATTGATATTTAATATTTTTTTTAAAATAGTTTGATTTTTAAGGCTTTTTTATAATTTTTTAAATTACTCCAGACAATCAAGAGATATTATAATTACTTTGCACAACATATATACTTATTATTTTATTTAATAAAATTAAAAAAGAAAAAAAAAAGTATTATTCTATATATAAAAAAGACTTTATTTTATTATAAAGAAAATCTTTTAAAATAAAGCAAACATGGTTTTAAATCTCTTAAATTTTTTAATCTTTAAAAATTCAGGAAAATTTTTAGTATCAAGAACATTTTTAATACCATTAATAAAGATATTAATTACTAATTGAATAATATAAATAAAACAAAACAAATACAACTGGTTTTTATCCCATACAAAAAATATTTATAAAACAACTTCTTATAAAACTTTTTAAAAATTATTATCATCTTCATCTACTAATAACTCCAAAATATTAATTTCCTTATTACCAAAGCATTAAATAAAAGAATTTATTATTATTTAATTATTACTAATACTATCAATAGTAATTACATATAAACAGTTTTTTAAATTATAAACTTTTATAATTTATAAAATTATTTTAATAATATAATCCCCTATATACTTTTTTATTAAATATTTAAAATTAATTAAATATTTTTGTAGATTCTATTTTTCATTTATCTAATAAGTAATAATTATAATAAATAAAAACCTATTTGGAAATATCCAAATATTAAAAATAATTAATATTTTTCTATTTTATAAAATACATTTTTAAATACATTTTTTTATTATACACACCTTTTTATTAAAAAATATTTTTAATTTTTTTACAAATAAAATATCTACATCAAATTATAATAATTTTAAAAAATTATAAAATTCTAATTAATCAAAAAATAAAAATAATAAATTATTTACAACCATTATTTTAAAAAATTATATTCTAAATATTTTTAATAAATATATTATCTTCTTAATCTACTAAACATAATTAATTTTTATTTTAAATAAAATATTTTACATTTATATATAAAATAACAACTTATATTTTTATTAATTAATAAAAATATTATTATCAATTTTTTTTTAATAAAAACTACAACCTACTTATATTATTAGTTTTTTATATAATTCTCTATTATAAATATTCTATTTGTATAAATCTGAGGGTAATTTAACAAATACCTACATAATTAATAAAAAATTTTGGATTTTCTAATTTTAATATTGGCAACTTTATCAAAATTCTTCCAAGTATTTAATAATTTATAAAAACCAAAACTAAATAACTAATACAACTTTAAATTTTTATTAATATTATAATATATTATTATAAATTTAATAATTTACCATTATTCTAAAAAAATATTTTTTTTATTAAATTTGAAAAGAAAATAAAAACAATTTAATATTTTTTTTAATTTAAACTAAAAATTTTTATTTATTATTAAATTTATCATTTTTTTTAAAAATATAATTAATAACTTTTTAATTTAAAAATAAAAAATAATTTTAAAATATTTAAATAATTAATTTTATATATTTAAATTAATATTATTTTATATATATATAAAATAACCAACATCTAACTCATTAAATATATAAATTAATATATTATTTTTTAAAACTATTTTAAATATAATCAAAATGTTTTTTTGTTACTTTTATTATAAATTCTTTAAAATTATTAATAAATTAAAAGTTAACATCCAAATATTTATTTTATTAATATTTATAAAAAATTCTAATTTTTAGTATTATAATATAAAACCTCAATTACACCAATTAATATTTCTCTAATAATTATTTATTAAAATATTTTTAAATAATATTAATTAAAGTAATAATAATAAATATTATTACATCATCTACTTAAACAATAAAACAAGCCATATTATTAAATATTACTATATTTACAACAACAACATACTTTATAAATTTTTAAAAAATAATTAAGAACTATTGGTTAAAAAAATCATTAATATTAAATAGAAAAATACTTTTAAAAGTAATATACAAATTAAAAATAAAATCCTAATATTACCATTCAATAATAAATACAATTGATATACATATAATTCAAGTATTTAATAATTTAATTATAAAATAAAATTTTAATATTTTAAGAAATAACAATAACATTGAAATATTATAAATACTAATTTTACCACCTTAATTATATTTTTTATTATTTTTATTATCTATTATATTAAAAACAAATCCAACTAAGCAAAAATATTAAAATAAGTAAATTAAATTATTTTTATTTAATATCAATTTAATAAATAATTAGAATATTTTTCTTACCCCTATAATTATAATTAATTTTGAAAATAATTAAATTTCTTATCCTTTTTATATTTATGTTTTTTTTGTGTTTACTATATAAATTACTATATTTATAATATTTATTTTGGTTAGTTTTATATATAGAATAATGTCAATAAATTAGATTTTTCTATTTTTTAAACTAAATCTAATAATTTAATAATAAATAAAAACAAACACCATTACTTTATATATAAATAATTTAAAAACATTAGTACAATGATTATAGAAATAACCTAAAAATAAAGGTAAATAAAGAAAAAAAAATGAAAATATTATTTTATATTTTTCTTATCATTTTCATCATTTATTTTATCAAATAAAGTAGATATATTTTTAGAGAACTTATCCTCCTTTTTAGTTTCTTCTTTTTTTTTATTTTCATTTAATTAGATAAAAAAATCAATTTTCACATTATCATCCACAATTTTAATATATTTTTTTTAAAAAATTATAAATCAATTTTCTTTTTCTTTTTACACTATTTTTTTTTTTTTTTTTTAATATAGAACTTTTGAAAATACTAATAAAATAATTAAAACAAATTTAAAAAAAATCTACTTTCTTATTTGGATTAAAACAACAACCCTGTTTTTATTCAATTACACTCCAATTACTTTAATCTTCAACTACACATAATAATAATATTGCAAAAAAGACATAAAAAAATAATATTATAAAAAAGGTATAAAATAATACTATTACAAATATTAAAATTTTTGGTAGTATTATTGAATTTTTTCTATATTTTTTCTTCCAAATTATTTTTACCCCTATCAATTTATTAACTAGTTTATTTAGTAAATATTTATAATTTTATTTATTAAATTTAGTCTTTTTATTAATTTTTAACAATTTATCATTATTTTCCAATTTATTTTTTATTATAAATTTCTTTTTTGCAAATTTTACCTTAATAATTAGTTTTATTTTGTTTTATCCTGTTTTTGATTTTTAAAATCACTATTATTAGATTGTATTTTTTAATAATAGTAATAATATTTTTTTCTTTTTTTATAAGAGAATTTTTAATAGTATATTGATTTACAAAATTATAATTTAATAATGGAAAATATTTAATAATAGAACATTTTAATAATAGAGTGTGTTTTTTTTTAAATAGGATTAAGAAAGGTTTAATTTTGATTAAATATTTAATATTATAGTAGGGCATTAGCTTTTTGTTTTATAGATCAACTTTTTATTAATTTTGGCCTTTGAAAATTATTTTAATAATATTTGTACTATATATAAATTAATATTTTTTAAAATAGCAAAGATACCCACTTCTTACATATTATATATAACAATTTATTAATGTATAATAGGTGGCTTTATAATCTTATTGGTTAATTAATAAATAAATCCTTTTAAAGAAAATACTTAAAATGCACATGTTCACCCTTTTAAAATAAAAAAATAACATTTCCAACAAAATATAATTGAAGATTATAATTTTATACCACATACATTATAAAACAAAAAAATATGTTTTAACAATATATACAAGCATTATATTTATTGTATAAGAACAAAATACTTTTAAAACACCTATATTAATAATATATATATATTTTTTATAGCCCCACCTATTTAATTTTATTTTATTTTATTTATATTTTATTTATCTTATTATATCCCATTTATTTTATTATATTTTATTTATTTTATTTATTTATAGAATTTCTTTTTTTAATATTATCTTTATTATACTATTCTCCTTTTGTTATAATAACAAAAATTAAAAAAATATTTATGTATATATTTACAAAACCAAAAAAACTATTAATAATCAAAACAACAACATCAATAATAATAAGTAGATTAATTATAAAACTGTATAGATAGAAGTTAGGCAATTAATAAAATAAATTTAAAAATAATTATTATTCTACATATAACATAATATTTTTAATTTATAATTAAATAATTATAATATTTATGGAAATTTGTAAATACTAGAAATCAATAGATCTATTGATTCTTTATTTGCCATTTAATAAATTGATTAAAAAAATTATATCAGAAATAATTTATGGATAGAAATATAATAAAATTTTTAAATTTTAATTTATAGTTTTAGAAATTATTTAAAAAGTTATAAAATATTTTATTGTTAAAAAGTTTAAACATAAATTGTTTTGGAAAATTATGGTTTTCTCTAATTACTAATTAAATTATTTTTCTAATTTATAATAAATTTGTTATCTATATTAAATATATAATGTTAAAAACCAAAGATATCTACTTTTGATATTATATAATATAGTTTTTTAAGTTTAAAATCAGTATTAAATCTTGATTTATTTTTATTTTCTTTTTTATTTAAATATTAATATTTGAATGGGGTTTCAAAAGTTTAAAAAATAGGATTTGGAATTTATTTTAATTATATCTTTTATAGTATACTTATGGTATATAGATTTTAAATTATAAATTAAAATAATTTGTTTTGGTTTGAAAACACATTTTTTATAATAAAAATAAATATGTTATTCTATATATAATATTATAAAAAAATTGTTAAAAAATGAAAATTATGTTATAAAAGTATTATAAAAATAAATTAAAGGGGATATTATTCTATATATAAACATAATAGGCTCAATAAAATTTAAAATTATAATTTTTTAAAATAATTAATCTTTTTTTCTTTTTTTTTTAATAAATAATTTCTTAATAAATAGTTTTTATCATCTAGAATAGTTTTTTGGTTCAGTTCAGTTTTTGAATTTAGAAATCAAAAACCGAGATAAATAATATTTTTTTTGAAGAAACCGAACCAAACCGCCCCATGTCATTCTCTAATTATATATAATTTTTTGGGATTTATAAAGGGCTTTAATCTAATTACCATAATTATAATATTTATATGATTATAGATTTATATTATTATATATGTATAATTTATTATTGATTATTTATATAAATGTAAGTATGTTAATTTATATATGTATAATTTGGAGTAATATTATTAGGTTAAGGATATGGTTAGGATTGGTTTTGGTTTTTTATTATAAATATATAATATTTATGTGTTTATATATATTTTTTTTATAAATTCTTCTCTTCTTATACATTTAAGTTTAATATGTATATGTTTATTAATTATTTGTTTATGATAGTATATATTTTGTAAAATATAGAATAGATAGCTAGGTAGGTGTAGGGAATTTTTTTTATATAATTTGAAAGTTTGTGTTGTTTTTTATTATAATTTAAATTATGATATATAATAGAATTGTTTTGTTTTTTTAGATTTTTATATATATAGTAATTTATATTGTATGGTGTAAAATAAATGAATAAATGAAGGTATAAATAAGTAAATATGTAGATTATTAATTTATAAAATATAAACCAAGTGTTTATTTATAAATTATATTTATATTATATATTAATTACTTTATAAATACATCTATTATAAATTTTTTTGTTTTGAGATATATAAGTTTAAATATACCTTTTTTAATTTCTTCCCTTATTTAAAAATATATAATATTATAATATTTTATTTATTATTAACTATTATTTGAAATATTAATAGTTATAATATTTATATTATTTATATATAATATTATAAAAATAAGTATATTATTTAATTTTAATAAAAAAAATAGATTGTATAATAATTTCTTGATTTATATATCTTCTATTTTTATGTGATTTAATATAATTATTTTGGCTTTTATTAAAAATTTAGTTATTGTAGATTGGAGTTTGTTTAATTATAATATTGTTCTACTGTATATATAGAATATATATTTTGATATTGATTAATGTATAATGTTTTTTGGTTTAAAATTTTGTGTTTAATTTGTATTATAATAATTTATTAAATTTTTTAGTATTTTGTTTAATAAAATATTGTTTATATTATATTTTAAATATATTTGATATATGTTTATAAAGTATTGATATGATTAAATTATGGTTTTTTAATATTTTTTAGTTGGAGAGTTTGTATATTGTCTTAGTTTATATATTATATATATTAAGTTTGGTTTGTTATCTATTATAATATATATTAAATTGTTGAATATGTTATAGTAGAATTGGTTATTTTTTTTATTTAGTTTTGGTTTTTTATTATTTTTTAATAAATTTTTATTAAATTTTATTAATATAATATATATTTGTTTATTTAATATATTAAATTGTATTAATATTTTTTTACAATATTTTTCTTAATTGATTATAAGAATTTTTTGTTTTTTTATGTATTTAATATATAATTTTAAGAAGTGTTTTATTTTTTTAAGATTTTTTATATTATATATATATATAAATGTTATTTTTATAGTATTTATATGTTTGATATTTGGAAATTTAATAATAAAATCATCAACATATATAATAATAATGATTTAATAATTAATATATAGATATTTGTTTATAGGATTTTATGTTATTGTGAATAAGAAGTCTTTTATTATAATTATATTGTTGAGGTTCTTATTTTATAAATATAATACTTGTTTAAAATTATATATTGATTTTAAAAACAATAATATTTAAATATTTTTATTTATTGATATAAATTCTTTTAGAAATTTTATATAAATATATTTTGATTTTAGGAAAGTAGTATTTAAAAAAATTATTTTTATATTTATTTAATATATATATTAATTGTATGTTGTTGTGAGTACAAATAATATATGGATTGTGTGTAGGTTGATAATTAATATATATATTTCTATATAATATATTCCAAATTATTATTCATATTTTTTAATAATAAACCTGATCTTATAATATTTTTTGTTGTGTTTATTATATTTCTATATAAATATTTAATAGTTCACTATAGGCTATATATTCTTTAATAAATTAATTATTTTAATCTATAAACTATTTGTTTGTTGAAATATAAACTTTTTTTTTATAGTTTTTTATTATTTATTTTATTTTATAATTATCATTATTTTTATATATATTTTTAATATAGAGGAATCAAGTATCTTTTGTTTAAATATTGTATAAATATATATTGATTTATTAAAATTATAATCTAAAAAACATATTATAAATATATAAATAGAATATATAGTTTCTATTTTATGGAGTTTTTTATTATAACATAAGGTTATAATATCTTTAGCTTTTTTTATAAATAAATTATTAAATAATAGTTTAACAATTTTAATTATCTTTTTAGGTATATTTTGTATATATATTTTTATGTTAGAATAATTAATTAAGTTTATAACTCTATTAGATCAGTTGTTTGTGTTTTTTAGAAGCATAAAAATTTTTTTTTAATTAATATTATAAATTTCGGTGGTTGTCTAGTATTAATTTATTTAATAGATTATATAATTATTTTTTGTAGAATTATATAGATTAAATTATTTTTAAAATATTATATTAATATACAATCTTTATTAAAAATAAGTATAAGAAATAGAAAATTTATGAATAGGCTATGTGTTTTTTTCCAATATTATTTATTTTGAAAATATATATTAAAATCTTTTTGTACAAGCATTACAATTTTAATAAATATTATATTATGTATAATTAAGATAATCTTTTTTGAGATATTTTATATTCTATATTGTTTATTTGATGTAATATAATCTAGAAAAATATCCTTCTATATATAATATTAATCAAATATTTTTTAATGTTTCCTTTTTAATATAATTATGTATATTAGGCAGTTAAATAGATATAAGGTTAAATAATCCAATTTTTATTAATAATAAAATTTATATAATAGAAATTGTTATTTAATTTTTTTATTATTTTTATTAATATTTATTTATTAATTAGTAAATAAGTAATTATTAATGTGTGTTAATAAATAAAGTGTTTTAATTCAAAAGATTTTTGGAAGTCTTAATTTGATTAAAATAATGTTTATAAATTTTTTAAATATATATATAGTTTTTTCAACCATATTATTTTGTTTATATATGTATAATGTAGAGATTTTTATCTTTATATTATATTTTATGTAGAAATTTTGTATCTCTTTTGCCATAAATTCATAAATATTATTCATACAAATGGTTATAATATATTTATCTAGTTTTATTGAACCTTTTATCAATATAATAAATTAAATAAAACAATCCTTATAATAGAATTTATTTGTGAAAAAACAAAGTTATTTTATATTAATAGCATTATCCATTATTATTAAAGTATATTTTGTTTTGATTATATATTGATTTATTAAATTAATATATTTTCTATAAAATATAACAGTTTGGAAAGGGCCTATTATATTTAAATAAATATATTCAAATAACCTATACTTCCTATCTATTATTAATTTATTTAATTAATATATTATTTATTTATTTAATATATATAATTTATATATTAATTTGCTTTAAAATAAATTAATCCTTATTCCAATATATACTATAATCTAGCAAATATTCAATTATCTATAATACCTTAATTTCTTATATTATTATAATAAATTATTTATTTTATTTAAGATTATACAATCAATTATCTTTATAATTATTGTTAATATAATAAATAATTATATATCTTTTATAAATTTATTTTTGTTTAAAAAAAAACTACACTTTATTATGTTATTTAATTTAAACAATCCTATTATTTTATTATATATAAATTCTATAATAATAAATCTATTTTTTTTAAATATATTACTATCAAATATAAAATATATATTAATTAAATATGTAATTAATTTATTTATTAGTAAATATAAGTTAATAACTATATTTAAAATATACAAAACATCATATACATACAAATAATATATAAATATTTTAATTTAAACTATATTATATTTTAATATATTTATAATTAAATCATTATCTAATCTAACTACACATAAAAATATAAAATCTATATATATATTTTAAATAAATATGTTATAGTTTTTATAAATCTAATTATTTATTTTAAAATCTATATATTATACAACATTATTTATAAACAAATATATATTATATATAATTGATACTTTATATATAGTTATAGAAGCACAGTATTTATGAATAAACATATAAACATAAATCTTAAATTTTAATTAAAATTTAATTAATAATTTAAGTTTAAAATATAAAATATAATATATTATATTTATATATTTATTTTTTTTACAATTTATATATTAAAAAAACTTTTTTTATAATAAAAAATTCATATTATCACTAATAAATTCTTTAATTATACAAATTTTCTTTTATTTATTATTTTTATTTTGTTTTATAATTATACTTATATATTTATTAAACATATATTTTTTAGTTTTATTTATACCATTTTTTAAAAAAAATACTACAATAAATAATAAATATTATATAATTATTACTATTATAAATTGTATTTTATCATTTCTATTATTCAATTTTTATAAAATAATTCTTGCTTTTATAATATTTTTTTTAATAAAAAAATTCTTAAATATTTATTTTTTTAATTATAGAAAAATATTTTTTATTAAATCTATATTTATAATTATAATAAATAAGTGTATATAAAATAATATAATATTATATATTACTTATAAAAAAATATTTAAAATTAAAATAATAAATAAATTATTATTAAACATACCAGGGGCTATAGAACTTTATTTTTTAATAATATTACTAACATTTTTAAAATAATATTATATATTATTATATAAAAAACATTTATTTTTCAACAAAAAATTATATATCTTAATTTTTAAAACATATATTATTAAATTATTATCCAATTTATAATATATACAAATAGTTTTTATAACTTTATATAATATTAGGTTTAACAAATTATTTTATATATTTTTATATATTAATATATAGATCAGCCAATTTATATAATTAAAAGTTGTAATCTAATGTTTTTACAACAAAAATACAATATTATCAAGAATCTCTTTATTAAAAAACAATAATTATACTATTATAAAACATACAATACCAGCTTCAATCATATTTAAAAATACAACACCTACTTTAATTATTAATAAATAAATCATCATTCTATAAGTTAAAATAAATTTTGTTATATTACCTTTTAAAATAATTATAACTATTTTTAATATAATTGTTCCATATTCAATAATTAACATACCTAGTTCAACAACAAAAGGTTTATTAATAAACTTATTAAAAATATAACTATATTTTAATTATATTTTTAAGAAATTTATAATAATATTATACCATATATAATAATTATATCCATTTTTAATAAGTTTTAATACATCTTAAATCAATATATCTGTGTATAAATAGTGTGTAATTGATTAATTAATACAATTCACTACAAAACATAATAATAACATATATAATATATCCCAAAAATTATTTATAAAATATATAAAAAATGGTTTTATACACATATAATAGAGCAAATATAACTATTCATTTAATAAAATAGCAATAATTTATAAACTACTGATACTAATAATATATAAGATATATCTACAAATATATTATGTATATCTATTAATATATGAAATAATCAATTATATAATAGATAGATATATATTATATAGATAGTTGCCTACCCCTAAGGCAGGCCCTGCTAAATCTACGGCATGGGCATATACATGTGACTACAGGTCACATATGTGCTCAATGCTTACTAACACGGCCGTAGGCCTTGTGCGCATACCGCTTACAAATATATAATAAATTAATATGTGTTAAACTATATATAATATATTTATTATATATATGTAGATATTTCAATAGTTTGTATATATTAAAATAAAAATAAGATATTAATTAATAAATAAAAAAATATTATAAACATATTTATAAAACAAATGTGTTTATAATAAATTTAATGATAAAAATTTTAAAATTTTATAGATAATATATATATATATTTTATAATATATTATATAAAAACATAAATATATAGGCAAATACATATTATTTATTTATATATATTATATAAAATAATTATAATAATGTAGGTAAAAGTTTATGTATATAATATAAACTATTATATATTTAAAATTATATTGTTTATAATAAAATAAAGTAAGCTTATAAAATAAAAATATAATATAAAATAATTTTATAGAAATATAAATATATATATATATGTATATTATTTATTTAAAAATATAAGTATAAGATAGAGATATTAATATAAATAATAATTATATATATATTATGGATTATAACACACTCAAAATTAAATGTTATTTATAAAAAATGATATATATTTATTTATTATATATAATACAAATAATTTATAATGTTGTTAAATATATATATAAAGGGTTTATATAATTTTTATAAAAGCAAAAAAATCTTTTTCTTTATTTAGATAAATACTTATTTACCCAAAATATTTATATATATAAGATTTTGTTTTAACATCAAATTTTTATACACTCACCATAGATAACAGCCATAATAAAGCATCCTTTATCTATAATCACATAAAAACTTAATAAAAATTATATAATAAAATTACTAAATACTATATTTAAAAATATACACATCCAGGTATTTATATAAGTTAAAATATAAATAATATGCATACAAGGCCTACAACTATATTAGTAAACACTAAACATGCACATAATCTGTAGTCACATATACATGCCCATGTTGTAGATTTAGCAGGACCTGCCTCAGGAATAGGCAACCATCTATATAACATACATCTATCCATTGTACAATTGATTACTTCACACGTTAATAGACGTACATAACACGTTCGTAGACGTATCTTACAATATTAAAAAAGTAGTTAAAATTTGATGTTGAATGTTTATTTATTGATGTTGTTTAGATTTTTTTTGATAACCTTAAGTCTAATATTTTTTTTTAATGGGGTTTACTTATTAATTTCTGGATGTTATATAAGAATTTCTGATAATTTCTGTAATCTTTACAAGTTGTATGGGCTGTTGTCTGGTGGCTTTTGATTTTTTGCTGATGATTGTTGTTAGGCAACTCTAGTGTTCAGATAACTGTTCAGACTGGTGTGTTTATAACACTAATGCTATTCCGATGTCTTAACATTAATTATCCGGGATAATAGCACATTCATTTGCTGAGGTATGGTTATTTGTTAGTATTCTGCATAATAGGCACACAATTTTTATCACTTTTTTTTTTGTAAGACTTCAATGCACTTGTCTGTAATTGATTTCGTCGTCGCTGATGTGATTCGCAACCGTGGTGTGTGTGTGTCGTGAAGTGGTGACCGACATGAAAGCAGCTATCTATAACAGCCGGTTTACAGCAGTAGATATCTTCTGACAGCCTCTAGCATGCTGTGATATAACATTGGATTTGTTAAGCCTGAAAACCAAAAAGGGGTGCCCTGTGTTGCACACTGTCATATTTTATTGGGTTGTAGTTTCTGGTCCTGGGAACCGCACATCAGCTTTGGAGGCTGGTCACGAACGTACAGTAGGTATTTGTCTCATTGAATCGGTTCATTTATCGCGGAAATATTGAGCTATTGTTTCAGCTTCTCTATGGTGAAGTTCTGTTTTCTGAGAGAGGTCTTTGTGTTTCCAACAGACAAAAAAAAAAAAAAAA
>JAJTUH010000010.1:35387-126060 GCA_036971555.1 Drechslerella coelobrocha
AAAAAAATTGTAATCGCGATAGCAAATTTAACCGATTTCCATCTCTTGATCCCACCTCTCGATTCTTTTTTTAGTATTCCTTATCAATCCAGCGTCCTAACACACGCCGTGTGACTTGAAAACTAGTGACTCTTTCGGTACGTTTTACTCGCGCTTCTCTCCCCAATACCAAGATGAATACCAATGCGATCTCGTTAGGATATCATTTTCGTTTCAACAGCTGCGATGGCCCCTCCTGCATTTTCGGATATTGCAAAACCTAGTTTGGATGTAAGTCAAGGCAATTGTAAGGCATAAGGCCCTGCATAACTTTCAACCTCATTTGTCCCTCTGAGCATGGCTTTCTAGATGACCCCTCCTTACGACTTTGACTGCTGATTAACATATTACAGCTCCTGAACAAGGATTTCTACCACACCGCCGCAGGTACACTTCGCTGTCGACTTGAGGCATTCTGCTAATTTAACTTCGATCGATACTAACCGACGTTTTCAACCATCGTGTAGCTTCTCTTGAAGTCAAGTCAAAGGCCCCCAATGGCGTTGCCTTCACTGTTAAAGGGAAGAGCGACCATAAGAGCGGAGCTATCAATGGCCAGGTTGGCATCTCGAAAGTAATCTTTCCTAGACATCGCTAAATCTTTGACAGATAGAAGCCAAGTACACAGACAAACCCACCGGTATGATCGACCTTACGGTGCACTATAGCCCTTTGCTAGATAGCAATGAGCCACATATATATTCCAACGTCTCTTGTATTGAATCATGTATCCATCTGACTAACCTATTATCTGGGTATAGGGCTTACCTTGACGCAGGCTTGGACTACTTTGAATGCGCTGGATACTAAAGTGGAGCTTGATAATACCATCGCCAATGGCCTTAAAGCCGAAGTCCTCACAAAATTTCTACCGGCTTCTAAAGACCCAGGGGCACAACTCAATCTCCATTTCCGCCAACCCAACTTCCATGGCCGGGCTTTCTTTGATTTGCTGAAAGGACCCACTTTCAATGGCGATCTCACTGTCGGGCATGAAGGGTTTTTGGTTGGCGCTGAGGTCGGGTACGATGTTACGAGTGCCAAGATAACTCGATATTCCGCTGGTCTCGGTTATTCTGTGCCTGAGTATACTGCTGCCATCACTGCTAGCAATAACCTAAACATATTTTCTGCTACTTACTACCACAAAGTTAATTCACAAGTTGAGGCTGGTGCGAAGGCTACATGGGACGTAAAAGGAACTTCTGCAGTTGGTCTGGAGGTTGGAAGCAAATATAAACTTGACGACCTAGCCTTTGTCAAGGTATGCGATCTCCTACACGAATTTTCCGAAATAATCCGCTAAATTCAAAGCGTTGAGCTTTAGGCCAAAATAAACAACACTGGTATTGCAGCCTTGGCTTATAACCAAGTTCTTAGACCTGGTGTCACAATAGGTCTTGGTGTTTCCATTGACACTCAAAGGCTCAGTGAACCTACCCATAAAGTGAGCAGCACTAGTATATTTCCCACTAGATATTACCCTGACTAATCACACTTATTATTACAGCTTGGGGCATCTTTCACATTTGAAGGATAGATCTGCTTTTAAAGCAGAGCCCCACATCAGAGACAACTAGCGCATCACTGCAAAAATTACAATTGGCTGCCTAGTATAACCACTGAACATATTTTGCTTCCCTTTTTTATTGTAAAAGAATAACGAAAAAAGACTACTTAGAGATAAAGACACTCACCGCTTCTTGAACCCCCCCTCTCTATCTTTTTATAACAAAACCAAAACCCCAAAAAAACCTCCTCAAGACCCAATCTTCACAGTGGGAGTCGTATACTCGCATTTATGAACGGGAAGAGTATGTTAGCTTGTTGTGTATCTACATGCTTNCCTTTGAATGCATATTTCAGGTGTATTTTTCAGATCTCCGGCTTTTCTTTCAACCCTTAGTATCTGAAAAAGGAGACCTGGGTATTAAAGGATCTAGTTTGTAAATATACTTACTAAAGATGTTTCAACAACACCGCGAATAGAAGCTGCTTCCGCATTATGATCGCATATACTTAGATGATTGTGATAATTTATTAAAATTACGCATTTAAGCTAGTCGGAATGGATTGGGTCAAACTGATCCATTGAAGCATGTTGCGCTTCTGGGTGTTAAAGGTAAATTATGGGAATTGGTCTGGTTTGAGGTGATGAAGTATCTTCTCAGGCTGAGGCGGATGGCCTCAATGCGGCTATATTCAATTTCAATGATATCACGTAAATAGTATGTGGGTGACCGGAGGCAAAACCTTCGTTGGCAGGTGTGCGAATCGTAACCTCAACTCCCGAGAGACACAAACCAGCCCCCTAGCATTCCAGCCAGCATGATACAGCTGCCGACTGTGATGGCTCGGAAACAAAAATCCGCCAAACTTGAGGCGCCAGTTTTGATTGTGACCCGGTCATTTTGATCATTTCTAAGCCTTTGTTGATAAGCATAGTGCTGCTTATACTTTTCTTCCCAATTGAAATGAGGAACTTTTGGTTGAGTTTCTCTGTCGTGATTTTGAGACCCTGATCTTTGTTGTTCTCGATAGTACGATGGGGGTGGGCCTTGCGGGTTTACACGCCTCCTGGACAAACCGGAAGCAGCACGGCCTCCAGCTGGCCCACATCTTCCTTGACTATTGCTACCCCTTGGAATATTTATTTGGGCTTCTCGTAAGGACTTGTCATACGAAGCTTTCGAGAGGGGGCTCGATAGGACGCTGTAAGCATGGGAAACTTCAACAAATCGATCGCTCGCTAAGCGATCACCCTGATTGCGGTCTGGGTGATGTATTTTGGAGAGTTCATAGAATTTTCTGAGTGTCGGTCAAACAACGGGAATGATTAGCTGCATTTGAGATATTTTCGAGCGATGCTGCTGGCTTACCTTTTTATCTCCGATTGAGCAGCATGCTGGGCCAATCCAAGAACGTCATAAAGGGTTTTTTGATCCTTGTTACTGGGTATCCAACACGGTGAGCTAAAGTGGATGCACCGAGAATAGTTTATACCAGGCAAGCGAGCGATGCTGACGGTAATTAAACATGGCCATTGTAAACCCGAGCACAGTTTTGGAAGATAGTATGGAAGTGAGATGAGCGACACATGCGAACGTTGTAGATGCATATTTTCTGCGAGAAGTTAGCTGGGACTTTGGCCCCAATACAGTCCCACCAATGCCAAGCTATATTACATAATCTGGTGTGTGTTAGGTTTCTGCCAACTAACATCTCTCAGTAAGATACTTCCATTTACCTTCACGCACACTCGCTAACCTGTAGCCGCACCTTACAGAAAGTCCTACCCACTAGATCTCGAATATTAACTGGCTACTGGTCTTTATTTGCCACCTTTTTCGTATTTTTACGCCTGAGTCTTCCCGACTCTTGATTCTGCAAAATGACAAGGGGAAACCAGAGGGAAAAGGCCCGTGAGAAAAATCTGAAGTCAAAGACTCAGGAGGTGAGGGAGAGCAATAACACTGAGTGATCCGATACATCAACATGGAGGCGTGATCTAAATACTGTCCCGGCCGTCTTACAGAAAAAGAAAACCAGTGTGAGTCCTTACGAGATTGATTTGAACCCGCCTTGTATTCTCCTGTCTCTTGCGCACCTTGAGCGACTACGATAGAAGGTAACACCTAATTTATCCTAATACTTTGAGGTGACTGATGTATCTATTCTATTATAGCTGACTGGTTCCGAATTTCAACGTCAAAAAGAGGCCACCGCCGAAATTATGCGTCAGAAGCAAGCCAAAGGTTTGCATGCCTCTGCCAGCTATATAGCCATTCAACAAAACTAATGAAATTAATTTCTGTAGCTGCGGCCGCGAAAGAGGCAAAGGCGGATACAGGTGATGGCGGCGAAGGGTCTAGTAGTCAGAAGTAGCAAGGGGCGTTTCCATACTCTATTATGGGAACTGCATACACTTGACCATGAACTCTAGTCGCTAAAGAGTACATTTGACAGAAAACTCATTTTAGATGCTAAATTTCTCAAGATTGTAGTTTTTACTAGATGCCTTGCGAAATGTCTTGTGATAGGGGTTGAAATGGCGTATCGAAGGAGTTTTAGTAGGAAGCGGATATAAATCAGGCCCTTGCCGCCATTACGGTGTCTATAAGGTCGGACGTAAACTTAAACGCTTCGTCGTTAATAGACTCAAGATCCATCCGTTCAAGTAGCTGCCTTTTCGTATCTTCAACTTGGTCAGTAATCGACTGTCGGTTTGTCGCCTCAGCCTTCCAAAATTCCGACGCCTGGTGAAGCGAAGAGCCATTCCTCACGCTTGTGCTTTTCACAAATAGACCCGTGCGAACATGGGCCAATCCCCCATCCAAGGTTTTATATACCATCTCAATCTTTTCTAAATCAGAGCTACCACCCAAGCCAAATCTGCCGGTAACACTTAAATAGATTGTCAGGCCCAAAACAAGATTGATAGTGGCAATCCCCAATCCTCGATACGTAAGCAATCGCCAGTAGAGCCAGTTGACATCTCCAGGTGCCAGTGCTCTCATGTTGTGATGTATATCGAAATTATAAAGCAATAGAAGCTCCCCTAGGGCTATGCCGAGCCCTGCAATTGTAGCATGAATTCGAAGATACTTGGCACTTCTAGAAACCAACGAAGAAGTGACTACCCCTAGGGTTGCAATATTTAATATATGGGGAATGGCGATGGTTGGGATAATATAATAGAGATAACTCGCGGGGTCTGATACCGTGCACCACGAGCATTGGATTAGAACTCGGGGGCCATACGTTGCGTATAGAAGGCGACCTTCCCTCGTCTTAAGCATGTGAAGCAGCGTTATATCGTCATTTGATAACCCTTGCTGTTGTCGAATGACCTCCAGTCTCCGTTTGAGAACATCATTGGAGGTCATAAGAAGCCGGGCGCCCGTTTTCCTGAAAATGTTCTCATCTTGGAAATAGGGCAAGGATGACACAAGCGCAAGCAACAGAGTAAAGGCAAGAATATTAAGGCCGATTTTCGTTTTGCGGTCGAGACCCTTCGTTGGTTCTCTTTTTAATCTTGCGTTTCTGATGAGCCTGATGATTTTGGGCAAGAGGATGGGACCAAACAGGAAGAGGAAGGTTTGTATTCTGATTCGCCGAAGTAAAGGTATTAAGTTAGCCACGCTCTTGAATTGCGAACTCACTCTTGGGAGCGAACACCTACGTGGACCAGGATACCATCAGTTCGATTGTGAGTGGAGGTCTTATTCTGTTTTTGATGCGATGCTGAGGGGTTATGGCAAAGGCTAACGAGACTTGGGCGCTGTCAGCTTGTTGAAACAGCAAACATGTCGTCATCCAGAATGCGAGCTGAGTAAAAGGAAAAAAAAAAAAAAAAAAAAAAAAAAAAAACACAAGAGAAACAAAAAAAAAAAAAAAAAAAAAAAAACACAAAAAAAAAAAAAAAAAAAAAAAAAAAAAAAAAAAGGGCCCTGCAAGTTCAATCAATCAACAAACCACCTCGACCCCTCTAAAAAAAAAAAAAAAAGGGAAGAATAATATTAATAATAATAATAACAAAGATCCCGTTGCAAGCTTGGAATCGAACATCTGGCGATAAATTTACTAGAGACACAGATACACCTGACCTTCGGCGTGGAACTGCTAACACGTGCAGATAGAGCCTGTACCGTCGCCGAACTGAGGTGAACATTCCAAATTCAATGACAGATACAGCACAATCCAATGGCTCCACGAAGAGGCAGGAGCCTGAAAGACGAGATGACGCGGGTGAACCAGATGCGAAGAAGCTAAAAGAAGACACCTCTGAAGAACCCTACTTAAGGGATGTGATGATACAGTCGGCTTCTCAGAATCAAGGAATCCCGACCCCGCCAAATGACCAGAGACTTGTTCCCAGAGGCTATAGCATGAACCCGCCTCCTACCGATCGAGCGGTAAGGGTGTATGCCGATGGCGTTTTTGACCTTTTCCATCTCGGGTATAATTTATCTCCATTGCGCCTATCCATGGATTTCTGAGAGTATTGTTTTGGTGATAGCATTCTTACTGTCTATACTTCTAGTCACATGCGCCAGCTTGAACAGGCCAAAAAGGCGTTCCCTAACACCTATCTTCTCGTTGGGATCCCCGATGACTTCGAAACACATAAAAGGAAGGGTCTCACTGTTCTAACGGACGAGGAGAGAGCGGAAACCTTGCGGCATTGTAAATGGGTAGACGAAGTCATTGAAGACGCTCCTTGGATTGTGACACCAGATTTCCTTGACCAGCACGCCATCGATTATGTGGCGCATGATGATGAGCCGTACGCTGGAACCGATACAGATGATATATACAAGCCGTGCAAGGAAGCTGGTAAATTTCTAGTAACGCAGCGTACAGAGGGAATTTCAACCACATACATAATTACCAAGTGGGACTATTCCATTTGATCGTTCTGACTGGAGTATCTAGCTAACGAGTTAAACTGGGGTATTTAGGATAGTTCGAGACTATGACAAGTATATAACGCGGCAGTTAAGGCGGGGTACACCAAGGCAAGATCTAAATGTTTCATGGCTAAAGAAGAACGAACTCGATATTAAAAGACACGCAGTCGAGCTGCGTGACTCTATCAAAACCAACTGGACAACTACTGGTAAAGAACTACGTGATGAGATTGGTAGATTCTGGTCGCCCCAGCCACAAACCCTTCCTACTCTCTCTATCCCCGAGAGCTCCGCTGGCTCGGCATTTTCGCAAATTGACATTGGCCGTTCAGCATCACCAAATACAGACTTCGCGACTGGCTATTCGCTTGGGCTTATAGGGGGCAAGTCTTCCCTGATCGCCTCATTACACTTTGTGTTTGGAAAGGTTAAGCTAACAGTTTAATAGGTGTTCGATCTTGGGTATGAGTGAAATCTCTCAATCGCAAAGACAGTGTGGCTAATTCTAGTTAAATAGATGCAGGCACGGACTAATAGTAACCGTGGATCTAAGGCCCCGTCGCCTGATGATTCGGATCACAGTGATGACGAGGAGATGGCTCGGAAATCCATCCGCCCAGAAGTCAACTAAACAGGTACATCAGGTTCTGTCAAAGCTCTGTTTGCGCATACACACCCACCCACACAGTTCTTTCGTTTTTCTCTTTCGTTACTTTCAGTTCTTTCGTTTCCTTCATCTTTTGAGTTTGATACCTTCCTTCAAATTGTTCATATCCTCGATCATGCAAGCTGCTACTTTACAAACGTCTCAAAAGTAACATTTCCTCAGTTTTCAGGTAGATATAGATGTAGTATAGAGAAGGGTTGGCGTTACATTCTGGGGCTTTTAATGATATGGACCTTGTGGTTCATGCATTGCGTATTATCGGGTCACAAATTGTGTGCTTGGGAATTCCTTCACATTTTTTGGAAAGATGTGATTCGGAGAAATTTGATTCCTGATAAATAACCTAGGATGTAGAACTGGCATATGAAGTTTTACTTGCTTATCCTACTTGCTTACCTAAGTATTTCCCTAGGTAATAAGTAACCTAGGTGAACTTGGTAAGTAAGTGTAAGTATTTAACTGTGCCGGAAGTCCCCCGTTTTTTACTACGATTCTGAATATATTCACATTGTAAGGATTAACTATAATACTGTAGAAGTATTATAAAATTATAATTATTTTAATATCCAGATTATAAGTGTATTATACAACCAGAATTCCATAATAATGCAGATATTTTTTATAAAATCCATATCGATCCACACCCAACTTCCGACACAGTACTTATAGGTACCTACTTAAGTACTTAGGTACTTACTGAGTAGGTTAAGTATATCTGCCGCTGCACAACACTTTGTAGTACTGTGTTCTTCACTTTGCGAGAAATTTTTTCTTTCTTTTCTTTCTTTTTTTCCTTTGCCAAGACATAATGCAGATCAAATCATCACACTCAGCTACTTCAGCGTGTCAATGAGGTATAAGCCCCAGATATACCCTATATGGCCTTAAAATACTATACTTTTTCCTATCTCTAATATTGATTCTACTCCGAGAACTCACGTATTTTATTCTATAGCTTTACATCGAACTGGTACTGCACAAGTTGAACCAGCCAAACTAGTAGTAAGTGGCTTTAGATCTCGCACCAGTCTCGGCTCTCGCTCATCATCGTTATAGAAAACCATGGCGACTTCAGACCCTCCTGATAGTGCCGATCACTCCGGGCGAAGGCTTACATCTAAACCTATGTCGACGACCCCAGGCACCGAAAGCCCTGGTGTTGTGTACCTCAGTCGAATACCACATGGCTTTTACGAGGAAGAAATGCGATCCTACTTTTCGCAATTCGGCCCCATTGACCGTCTCAGGCTATGTCGGAACAAAACTACGGGGAAGTCGAAGCACTACGCATTCATACAGTTTTCGTCATTGGAAGTTGCCGAAATCGTGGCAGAAACGATGAACAACTATCTTTTATATGGGCACATCCTCAAATGCAAGGTTTTGCTAGAATCCGAATGTAACGATAAGATGTGGGCAGGAGCGAATCGGAAGTGGAGAATCCCGCCGTTGGCTAAATTGAGGCGAATAAAGCATGAGCGTAAGAGGACTTCTGCTGGCTGGGATAAACTTCAGAAGAAAGAGGCCACCCGCAGATCGAAAAATGCCAAAAAGTGGAAGGAAAGGGGGATAGACTACTCATTTTAGTAGGATAGATGCCAGGGAATCCATGGATAGTTTTCAAATACCAAAAACAATAATAGAATCAAGTAACTCGGTTGTTCGATAAGAGAGGGTGGATGCGCCATAATACACGATGCTTACATGGTATTTCTAATCACGAAAGGAACTTAAGTCCTGATTAAAAGTCTGTGACAACGCTCGAACGTGCAAAGAGATGTTGTTGTAGTCACAAAAAACTAGGATAGATAATGGGGAATCGTCTTTATTATGTCCAAATAGACTTTATCCAGGCAGAAATAATCCCGAGCGCCATAGCGGTGCAGCCACTCCAAACATTTACACTCACACTACCCTGCGGGGCTTGTGGAAAAGAGAGCCCCCATTCAATATAGCTAGGCAACCATCCTTTGGGGAGCCAGAAGACTGGCTCCTTACGATACCAAAACTGGAGGAAGAGTCCGGCAGCGGAAAAAATGAGCCAGCGGCCAGTTGAGACAATTCTGTTGAACTTGAGTTTTTGACCCGCGATTATTTCAGCTAGCGACTCTGTCAGTAAGGCTATGTTAAGGTTTAAGAGGAGTTAAATCCATCAGCACACATAGCTTGTCCAATTCAGCCACTTTCTTGTCATGCTGTCGTCGCAGCCTTGCCCATTTCGCAAACTCGTCTTGGCTACTGGTGTTCGCCATCTCCTTTCTTATTTTTAAAACTTCTAATTGGTGCCGTCGCATATTCTCAAGATCTGATGACGCAGCCGACGGCATTAACTTTGCGTATATTGTCCAAGGCTATTGCAAACGGTGGAATTGTGGTTAGTGCCGTCTTTGGGCTGTGAAGTAGGAAAGAGGGACCGGTACAGTTACAGAGAGCCTGATAAGGGTGCCGGTTGCCTCCCAGCAGAGAGCGAGGATCACAATCAAGATCAACAAAGGGAGCATGTTGTCTGTGAAAATGTAGTTGCTCAGCGTAGCATCACGAACTGCCGAGGGGAAGCGAGTTGGTTGGGAGTGTGATGGTTTCGTGTGCTAGGACTACTAGCGAGCTATAGTTGTCATAGCTCAGCTAGCAGTTGACGCGCTTCCCAAGCGGCTATTCAAGTACTTAAATATAAGTGAGAGGTACCTACGCTGATTCGTCGGTGCCAACAACACAACTTGGCACTATGACGACAACGCAGAAATGTTTTTAAAAAAAAAAAACCTAAAAAATACGAAGTACCTAGGTAAGTAAGTAAGTGTAAGTGCTTAAGTACTTAATTCCTGACTTAATTTTACTTACTTAATTACTTGAGAAGTACCTAGGTACCTAGGTAACTAAGCCTTTTTTTTTTGCCCGGGGCGTTCTCAGTTACCATCCATTCTTTACAAGATCCACACCTTGATTCTTCGCTGGTCGCTGTGGATAGCTACCTACCTAGGTACTAAGTACTGACTTATTTACCTAAGTGCTTAAACAGTAAAAAAATTGCTCAATACCCGAGACCCTACCAATCCTCAGAACTGCCTTTAGAAATTCAGACTTGCTATTAGCTATCGAAGCTTTAAACAACAATGGCTGGTTCTTCGACTTTCGATACCTACCAAACGTCGTTGACATTGCGCTACTGTAGCTTTGAGATGTCAAAGCTCTTCAGTCAGCGCTCCCGTCACTCAAAATGGCGCCAGCTCTGGCTTTTCCTAGCCGAGTGTCAAAGAGAACTCGGGATAGAGATAATCACGGAACAAGCATTGACGGAAATGAGGCACCACCTGGAAATAACTGATTCGGATTTCGAGATTGCACGAATTGAGGAGAAGAAGCGACGCCATGATGTGATGGCTCATGTCCATGCTTTTGGTACGGTAGCGCCAACTGCCGCCGGTATAATTCATTATGGAGTACGTTCTACGTCAGCTATGAATCCTCTTACCCCGTCTCTCAAAGATGTGTAAATTGAGATCCACCAAAAGCAGCAGCTGACGTGAATCTTCTTATCAGGCGACTAGTTGTTTTATCACTGATAACTCCGAGCTGATGCTCATGCGAGACGCGATGGATTTGCTTCTTCCAAAGCTAGCGAAAGCCATACAGAACCTGTCCAGGTTTGCCATAGAATGGAAGGCGGAACCAACTCTGGCATATACGCATCTACAACCAGGTTAATTTTAATATCAAAACCTGCACTGCATCTACTTAACCATATACTGATGTAGAATATACAACAGCGCAGCTTATCACAGTTGGAAAACGAGCGGCTCAGTGGGCACAAGACCTCATGTTTGATCTGGAAAACATCGAGGCTGTACGAAACGGTCTTAAATTTCGAGGTAGTGTTTTCTGCCTTGAACTTAGCCCTTCCTTGGTTCTTTGGCCCGCTCCCTCACCTTTTCCCCCGATTTTCTCTCTCATCAGAGTTAGCCTCTAAAGCGGGAACACTTCACAGGTGCTCAAGGAACTACTGGAACACAGGCATCGTTCTTGGAGATATTTGATGGCGATGGCTCTAAGTGCGATATGCTTAACCAGCTATTGTGTCGGAAAGTCGGATTCTCGGGCTGCTACGATGTATCAACTCAGACATATACACGGAAGGTAGATTTGATAATTTCAAATGCGCTCGCGGGTCTTGGAGCTAGCGTGCATAAGATCTGCGGGGATATTCGGCATTTAGCTGCTTGGAAAGAGATAGAGGAACCGTTTGAAAAAGACCAGATTGGATCGTCTGCCATGGTATGCCTCTTCATGTCTGATACGGGAGCATAATTATCCCATATCCTCTTTCCCTAAACGGTGCTAATTGGTTTCGTTCATCTAGGCATATAAACGTAACCCTGTAGGTATATCTAAACGTTCATGGGCTTCAAATTTGACTTACCTGTTGAATAGATGCGTTCTGAAAGACTTTGTAGTCTTTCACGCGAGTTGATGTCCAAGCCCATCAATTTCGCTAATACCCTTGCAGTCCAATGGATGGAACGCTCCTTGGATGACAGTGCTATTCGAAGGTATGTAGCCATGCTTGCCAGAGCGTAATCCGACAGTTAGAAACCAATGGCTACTCGCGAATCAACTGACAGAGATGGCGATTCTGACCGCTCTTTCCTAGAATCGATATTCCAGAGATGTTTCTCCTAGCGGATGCAATCCTAATCGGGCTTGATAATGTAACCAGTGGGCTAGTGGTATACCCACGGCGCATTGAAGCCCGAGTCCAGGAGGAGCTTCCATTCATGATCACAGAGACAATAATTATGAGATTGGTGGCGAAAGGAGAATCCAGGCAAGAGGCCCACGAGCAAATCCGTGTGCTCTCACAACAAGCTAGTAGCACGGTGAAAGGCAAGGGGGAGCCGAATGATTTGGTCTCCAGGATGAAGGCTACGGAGTTCTTTAAACCAATTTGGGATGAAATCGATGGTTTGCTAGTGCCAAGGCTTTATATTGGCCGCAGTGTCGAGATTGTTGAGCGCTTTTGTGGTGCAGGAGGGATACTCGAACAGAAGATTGGCCCCTACAAGGCATCTATCGAAAACTCAGCTGCTTCAGAGCTAATGGTCTGAGAGAAGGCATTCCTCCGATATTACCGGGTATCAATCTTGGGGTTGCGGGGTAGGCCGACTTTGACTGCAGAAGTCGGCAGCACTGTGCACAAGAATACTGATACAAGTAACCAGTAGTAGTATAACGACTCCACCAACATCTGAGATATTCATGCGCCTCGGACAACCATCTCTGCTCAATAATATATTTGTAGTTGTTCCTATGGTTTATTAGTTTTGGTTATGGTAATGGTATCAGAGTTAACAAGTCAAAAGGGCTGCGTTTTGGGATCGCGATAAAATTTCAGCATGCTCCTGGGGTCTGTTAACTAAGTAAGTACTTAATGGGTCTACAACAAATGGGGACTGGTTGATGCCATGTGTTAGTTCTTCAGGAGTCTTGCGTTAAGACTTAAGTAGGTTTTCCTGCCAAGGAAGAAGCAAAAAAAAAAGAGGTTAAAGCAGACCGTGAAAAAAAAAAACCCCTCTAGAAATTCCTCGACTTCCATCACACCTTTTTAAAATTCGTTAAGCTACCAACATACCGGGTTTGCTTCCTGTCTATTGCCATGGAGGGCCCACTCTCCAGTATTTTGGGTTCCAACGCGCTCGACATTCTCCAACCGGACCGCACCATTTACGCAGGTTCTCTTCTTCAAATCACAGCCTACCTCCATCCGTTTGTTGAGGCAGGAATTCTATCAACAGGAGTACACACCGCTGGTTTTAGTGTAGACCAAATATGGGAGCAAACCAAAGAAGTCTTGACAGAAATTTCGACAGCGATATGCACTATCAACTCGAGCCATGTCGATACAGACAACGTTCGCCAATCTCCTGCGAGCATCAAATTCCGTAGGAAAACGAGGACCCAGAGGTTTGATATGATGGACTACATTGGGGAATCGGGCCAAGCTCCAGATCGAATGGGGTCCACCAAGTCTCGGGCTTCCGAGAAAGAAGTTTCCATCGGTTACATAAACGACAGGTTGCTTGACCAGCGTTCTCCGACAACTGACGAAGAGAACTTTGATCACGACCAGGATGCTGGAATTGTACGGGGTAGGCGAACGACCACCGCAACGAAGCTTGATGATCAATTCTTTGGGCTCGAAAGATTCAACGCTGAAACTCAGAAGTTTGAGGAGGCAGACATGTTGGGATTATCAATAGATGGCCTGGATACAGAAATAGACTGGCATGGGGATCTTGGAGATGGGTTAGACGTACTAGAATTCGGTGACCCCCAAAATGCGATCAAAAATCTACCTCATGATTACGGCTTTACCTATTCCGACTTCTTCCGTGCACCGGAGGCTCCCAAAAGTGCCTCGCAACAAGTTAGCGGGAAAGGAAATAGCAACCAATTATCCAAAGCTCGCATAGAAGCTGATGAGCTTCATACCGAAGACGACTTTGCGGACATGATGCTGGAGATGCAAGCAGATTTGTTCGAGGAGACTGTAGAGGATGGGCAATCCGAACAGAGCGACTCTAGTGACGATAAAACCTCGAATGGGCTCAAGCCCGTGGGTTCTTCCCATCGAAGACTACAGGCTGCGTTGAATGACGAAATACGAGGACTGGAAAGGCAAAACATTGGCAATCGGGAATGGACTCTTTCGGGGGAAACAAGTTCGCAACAACGGCCATTAAACTCCCTTCTCGAAGAAGATTTTGATTTTGAGAGAATTGGAAAGCCGGTTCCCATAATAACTCAGGACACGACGACTCGTCTAGAAGATACAATCAAAGCTCGAATAATAGCGGGTAATTTCGATGAAATTCAACGCAGAAGCCTTAGAAGCCCTGGCCACTCCCGTCAGGGCACAGTAACAGGATCTGGGTTGGATGATTCGCGATCGAGAATTGGGCTAGCAGAAGTCTATGAAAAGGAGCATCTGGAAGGCGTTGATCCCAGTAGGCGTGGAGAGGACAACCTAGGTGCGAAATTTACGAGCCTCAGGAACGAAGTATCGGAACTATTCTCACTGGTGGCGACTGAATTGGATTTCCTAAGCTCCTGGCATTTCACACCCAAAGCCACACAACCGACGCTCTCAGTTGTCCAGGACGGTCGGAAAATTGACATTGAGGAATCTAACATCAACACCAGCACAAACTTGGCTACTAACTCGACAAAACTCGCACCGCACGAAGTATACAATCCGTCATCTACAGATTATCAATCAAGAGGGGAAGTCAAAACGACTGGAGTTCCAGTTTCTCTGACTGAAATGGAGCCTAATCGGCGTGTGCGGGAGAGACGGCGAAGAAAAAAACAAATAAAATTTGCTACTTCCGCGAACAATGAGAGTGGTAAACCGGAGAGTAGGGGCAATACTAAATTGCTCGAGGCCTTGGGAAAGGGAAATGTTTCAATCATTGGTAGAGATGGTGGACGTGTTTCGTTGTCTGGGAGGGCAGAAACGACCCAGGCAGCCCTGTCGGGCGCCCAGGTCAAACTTTAGATTAGATAGATGGATATACGGAGGACAAGCCAGCTCGATTATATCGGTAGCGTCAAGCCAAACTACAATTTTGTCCAATATTTCTCGATTATGTCTCGATAAGATCTCTCGGTTCCTTCCCATTTTTGTAGACCTGTGGACGATAACCGTTGGACGATAAACTTAACCATGGCTAAGAAAATATAAATACTGATTGTTGGCCGCTATAGCTCCGCGTCGCGTTGGCGTTTGTGTTGGCGTAAGGTTCTGCGGCATTGTGTTGGCTGGTTGCTGGTCAGGCGTCTAAAAATGCGCGCGTGTGACTGCCATGCTTAATTAGGTGTAGCCCTGAATTTTGGCCCAAACACCCCCAGCTTGAAACGAAATATCTTGCATTTGACTATCCCATCACTACGATTGACTGCTTCTATCACCGACTTACTACCGACCACATTTACAACCGTCAACATGGGAAAGTATGTTCCCAACGAACGAAAACCCTATGGAACGGAATTCGCCTGCTGCATTGACCGTAACTAACCACTGGATTGTCATAGGGGAAAGCCGAGAGGTCTAAATTCTGCGCGCAAGCTTCGAAACCATCGTCGAGACAAGTATTATTCCAACTTTTGATACAACCCTACTGTCTCCTGGCTGACCTGGGCTATTTGTATAGTCGATGGGCCGACCTGGGCTTCAAGAAGCGTCTTTTGGGAACTGCTTTCAAATCTTCGCCCTTTGGAGGCTCATCACATGCCAAAGGAATCGTCCTGGAGAAAGTGGGTGTTGAGGCTAAACAACCAAACTCCGCGATTCGAAAGTGCGTTAGAGTTCAACTTATTAAGAATGGAAAGAAGGTCACAGCATTCGGTTCGTGTTACCAGTGCCTCCCATTAGATGCATGATTGGGCTGTATTCTAGGTTGCGTGTCAGGTCTGCTAACGGAACCAGTGCCGAACGATGGCTGCTTGAATTTTGTCGATGAAAACGATGAGGTTCTTCTGGCAGGCTTTGGTAGAAAGGGAAAAGCCAAGGGTGATATCCCCGGTGTTCGCTTTAAAGTGGTTAAAGTTTCTGGAGTCGGTCTTTGTGAGTTCTCTCAAAATATCTCCATTTGTAACGTTTTACCAATGGGCTAACGAGATAATGTCACGTGAAGCCGCCCTGTGGAAAGAAAAGAAAGAAAAGCCCAGAAGTTGAACATTTAAACCCCTTTTTTTTGTTTTGCCATCTCTAGCCTTCAGACCACCCACCCTTTATCCTTTTCTTTTCCCTCCTCTTCTTTTCCTTCCGTTCCTCTTTCATCTCTAGGCGTTTTTGCTATGGACATGTGTATTAAAAGGATATATATCTAGAGAGCCTATGACAGTGTGGTGCCGTGGCAGCATGCATTGCCCAGGAACACCCAAAATACCAAACTAGAAAAAAGGAAGCCGAAAACAAACTAAATTAAGAAGTGTCTGGGGATGATTCCCTTAAAGAGAAGGGATAGGTTTTGCCGTGCAACATGAATAGACATCGCATCACATCATTGAAGAAACGAGAGGGTCTAACCGCGATTTTCGAACGAATGCTTTGATGGGTAATGGGTGCAAATGTCTCCAAGACTAGATTTAGATGGGACAACCAACCAACAACCCCCCCCGGCTCCCCTCTCAAAAAAAAAAAAAAACCTTAGCGATCCAAGGGTATCTGAATTTCAAGTAACTCCAGTAATAGAACCTCATTCTTTTTTCTTTATTGATCTTTGTTTTCCATTTTTCCATTTTCTTGACAGTGAGAGGTCGGAGGTAGATGCAAGGTTCGAGCTTCCATCAATCCGGTTTCTACGGTAGGTTGGGCACCCCAAGATTTGCTGCTTCTGTAAGGCATCAAGATAAATGAAAGGTTCGAATTAGCATTTATGAGGCTTGGTTTTCTTTGACAATAGCTCTGACGCGTTTGTCGTATGCGACACGATCCTTTTTGAACAGATTGTATGCTTCGGCTTGAGCAGGAGACTCCGGATTAGGATCATCTAAGAGGTCCTGAATGCCTAAGAGGATTTGTTTGATGGTTATTGCAGGCTTCCACCCCTCATCTTCGTTAAGAATCGAAAGGCACACGGTGCCAGACGGGTAAACATTAGGATGGAACAGAGGTGGTACGAATTTACCTAGGAAGGAATAGAGATCAGCTAGTTCAGAAAGCACAAAAGATGCAAAGGCAGCATGCTGCTTTACTTACATTTTGGTGGCTTAGTAGGGTACTCTGGTATAAGGATTGTAGTGTAAGCTTCATAGTATGATATAGGATGGTATTGAATATACCTTCGGGGAAAGCCATCTCGAGCTTGAACAAGCCACCTTCCCACAAAGTCTTCTCCTTTCCTGGGATGCCACAGCTCCATTGCCTAAGATCCATACCATCGGCGCCTCTTGCAGGTTTTGCGTAGAATCCAAACGGATGGTCTTTCCGCCATTGTTTTCTATGAAACATAGATAGGTGAGCACAGAAGCGGATTCGCGTCGCGTGGAAACCATAAACACCAACCTCTCTTCTTGCAGTCTGTTAAGGCAAAGTGAAGATGACATAACGAGTAAATTTTACGATGGTTAACGGCTGTCGAATGTATAGTAAAGGCTCAGGGTCGATTAGTCTGCAGAGGTGTCGGTGTTCTGTAGTACAGGGGTTTTTCTCGCGATCTTCTGCAGTTGAGTCGTTGTCTTGCTTAGTCAGCACGGCGGCTGCTTCCTGCATCTGCCAGCCCCACCCAAAGTTGCTCAGCCTAAGTTTTAGCGCCGCGGAAGGTAGGTATCTTGCGAAACATACAGTTGCCCTGCACATAATTCTTAATCGAGAACAAGAATCACCTTCTCTCAAACAATCGAACTTCCGAGGCTATTCACCTAAATCAAACTATTGTATCTCTTCTAGCTCGCTGAGAACCATACTGTCCTTGTCAAATGCTATCAAATCACAATACTTCGGGGGGAACCGGCTCCTCAACCAACTACCCTCCTGAAATTGAGGCCAGTGCCACAGCAATTTCAGCAGATACTAACATTTCTCCATCGATACCTACCTTAGATTCCAGTAAGCAGCCTACTGAGGGAACAGATCAAACAACAGAACGTACTGAAGCTGTTGAGGGTGTTGTCTTCCAGCAAACTCTTGGCCCATACGAAGATGATGACAATGACAATGACGATGACGATGACGATGACGATGACGATGACGATGACGATGACGGGGATCTTGACGAACTTGATGGTGAGCATATGTGGCTCCGTGATTCCTATCGAAGGAACAACGTTCATACGAGATATTTTGGGCACTAAGAAGCCACTCGCATGTATTATTAGACCTACTAGACGAATTTAATGACACCTCCATTTCTAATACAACGAGCAAGCCTGGAGAAAGCTCAAAGCAAGGCGCATCAACGAAGCAGCCATCATTGGATAGTTTGGATGATGATTTCGCGCGACAGCTGCAACAAGGGATGGCAGATCTTTTAAAGGAAATGGAAGAATCTGTAAAGTCACCAATCTTGTTTTGGAATAACCTTTTTTACGATGGATTTGGTTAATTTGTAGTCATCGTATAGCCAGAATTCCAGGCTCAATTTGACTCGCTCGTCCAAGAGTTAGACAAAACGGCCGAGTCCGAACCAGCCCTGGATAAACGAACAGCAAATCCACCCACAGGTTCCAACGAACCTCAAATTCCTGAAGATGGATCAGAAGGTGTGGATTCATTCAGGGATACTATCGCCAAAACCATGGAAAGGATGAGAGAATCCGGCGCAGAAATAGACACAGAGATGGCAGATTCACAATCTGATGACTTCCTTGCCGAAATGCTGAAACAAATGCAAACAGCAACTGGACAAGGCGGCTCAGATGAAGACTTTTCAAAAATGCTCATGGGCATGATGGAGCAGCTTACTAACAAAGAAATCCTTTACGAGCCTATGAAGGAGCTTGATGAGAAATTCCCCAATTGGCTAGTGGAAAACGAAGGGAAGCACACCGCAGATGCCATGGATAACTTCAGAGAACAGGCGAAGTTGGTCCGTGAGATCGTCGTTAAGTTTGAGCAACCATCCTACTCTGACGCAAGTGAAATTGACAGAGAATACATTGTCGAAAGAATGCAGAAGGTAATTCCATATTACACGTGCCTTGAATACCATTGTTGAAATTCTAACTAGGATTGAGCAGATGCAAGCCGTTGGGTCACCTCCAGCAGAGCTTCTTGGAGATTCCGCGCAAGGTGACGGCTTGCCCCCTGATATCGAAAACTGCCCAGTTCAATAAGGGAGATATTGTGCATATTGAATTAGCCGGAGACCTAAGAACTACTGGAATGCAGCTGTACCCCCATCGAGATAACGCGGGCTATATCTATAGGAATCTTAATATATTTAGAGATACTGTGATGGAAATATAATCATTGCGTGGATCTTAGTTTAATTGAGCGTTGTGGTTTCGACCATTATTGCACGCCTAATAAGTACTTTAGTACCATATGTATAATATTTAGCGGGCTCCTTTTGGTTGCTACTTAAGCGAGCCAACTTCATAGTTTTCAACGCAAAAAAGCCCAAGCTGGCTTCTTGTGTTGTCCTCTGGCAAATTATCATCCTTATATCTCCAACCGAAACCGTACTTAATTTCGTTAGAAGCTTCAACTTCATGCGGCTTCTACCTCACAGACACTTGCCATTACGACACGACTCTTCCTATAAGGGCCAGCGATAAACCCCGCGCCTTAACCACCCAAAGATGCTGTCATTCCGATAAACCCATGCATCCACGCGATCACAGCTTCCAAGTACTTCAAACAAAACAAATAGCCTCCGACGTGGATGGATACCTGATATGGACGACCATGAATCTGGAGGTAATGGCTCTCCCTGACAAATGTCGAAACCTATTGACACGGAATTATTAGGTACCGTTGGCAGAAAAAGGGGAAAGAAGGCGAAACGGAATGGTGCCAAAAAGCAGACCGGCGACGCCCCAAAAGAACAGCCAACTGCTCACGAGGAGGTCTGGTCGATTTGCGATGCTCCGAAATATTAAAGATGGATATTCCAGGGAGCCCATTAGCTAACCGACCATATAGCCCCAAGAAACAGAAGTGGAATTCCATGAAAAATCGAGATCTCTAGAAAACAATGCTGAACAAGGTCAGTCCGATTTTCTGAATGCTCATAACGAGCATTGTTAAGAAATTAGTTAACATATACTGTCCTGCTGCAGAAGCAAATTCCTCGGCGCGAACCTCTCCCTCCCCAGACGCCGTGAATCCACCATCAATCCCAAATAACGACAGTGCTGGGGTAGTAAGAAATGCTCAAGGTAGCATTGAAAGCGAGGACAAGGATAAAATAGCAAACCTAGAGGCACAACTTGCCCAGGCTAAGTCTGAAAATGCGCAGCTTGACGACAAATATAAGGGACTTCTCGGCAGGGTGGCGTCAATTAAAACAACACTGACTGATAGACTCAACAAAGATGCTGTACGTGCGAATGCCACCATTTTTTTGAACCATCTCTTACTCTCGGTGTCTTCATTTCAACAGGAAGAATTACAACAGATGAAAGGCATAGTAGAAGCATTGGAGGATCAGAACAAAGCTACCCTTGCAGAAAAAGACGCCGGCGAAGCTAGCTTGAAACAAACTCTATCTGAAAAAAAGATACTGTCGCAAGAAATACAAGATTTAAGGCATCGCTTCTCCGTTTCACAGCAAAATTGGTCGAAAGAACGGGAGGAAGTCGACATCATACAAAACAAGCTGATAGAAGATCTAGAGAATACAAGGAAATCAGCCCAAGATTGGGAAGTTTTGGCAATGGAAGAAAGCTCTGTTAGGAGAGCGCTGGAGGAGCGATGCAACGACATCGAGGAACAATTCCTTGCTCAGAAGGGCGCACTTGAGGGCGAAGCTTTGTTAAGAAACCAGCAAATAGCCAAGACCTCCGACCTTGAGAATGCTCTGAATGATATACAAAAAAGTGAGGACTCGCATTCTTGTTGTTAATTTTACCACTTCTAACACTATAAATAGCTCGGAAGGAAGAACTACGCAACTTGGTAGAAACCACTCAGTCACAAATCGAGACTTTAGTATTAGAGAGGAGCTCCCTTGAAGAGAGACTGATAGCTGCTGAGGCAAGTGGAGTATTACATAAACTAATTGACGATATGCTTATATTCCCTCCTTTGTTAGGCGCAAGCAACTAGTCTGTCAAACGAGGTCCAGCGAATGTCTAATCTTGAGGCTGAGGTTAAAGAGAAGACATTACTGATTGGGAAGCTGAGACACCAAGGTATTTTATACCCAGCTTACTTCCTCCAGATTCTTAGGCCTGACACAGCTGCATAGGTGTCATCCTCAATGAGCACTTAACCAAAGCCTTGCGAATGATTAAACGCGGCGATCCGCAGGATAATGTGGACCGGTTAGTTTACAATCTTGGAGCTTGAATATTCTAATGTCTTGTCTAATATCGGTTTAGCCAGCTGGTTACAAATCTATTTATTTCGTTTTTGGGGATCCCCCGCGGCGATACGAAGCGATTTGAGGTGTTGCAGTTGATTGCAAACTATCTGAGATGGTCTGACGAGGATCGTGAAACTGCAGGTCTATCACGGCCGGGGACATCAAATCATACTGGATCTCTCCCTTCTCGTATGATACAGTCACCGGTCGCCCAGCTACATTTATTTGATACGAAAGACACAAATAACACTGGAGAGGTTAGTCTCAATCTTCAAGAAAGGCATTCTGTTTTTTGCTAATTATGAAAACCAGAATCTCGCTGAGCTGTGGGCATCTTTCCTCCAGCAGCAGACTGAGAAATAGATAGTAGGCTTTAAATAAATATGCCCTTTTCTAAGCCTCCTGTCATTAGATCACCTATAAATACCGTCACCATTCTCATAAGTACCCTTGACTTATATATAATGGCATCCCATACTTTTCTCGCACGCTTTGCATTATCAATGGTCCTTTTTCTTCTATAATGACTACTCCTAATACTATATTAGTATATATTCCTATGTGGCTGCGAGACTCCTTACAGTCGCTTGTACTCCAGGTGTTCTACTTCGCCTATTTTGGTTTGGAGAGGGCAAGCTGATGACGAAGTTCCACAATTGATAGGTTAACATTCAACTTAGGTCTTAAAGAGAAATCAGGGGAAGCCTTCATGAGCTTGACTCTGGGTTAGAAATTCAAGGTACTGCTTGATAAACTCTTCCTTTTGCTCATGAGAGCAGTGTCGTATGCCGCCTGCATAGATGGTGTCATGGGCCAACCAGCCTCCTCCATTTTGATGCAAAGAATATTTGCCTTGTCTATTGCTCCAACTGACGCGTAGAGAATGATCATGGTGCTGTACGTATGTGACGTTGGTAGGACCCCGTGTTCTAACATGGCCTCCCATATCGTCTCGCAGATATTGACATCGCGATGAATAGTCGAGGCTTGCAGTAACATACCCCATGTTATACTAGTTGGGCTCGGCAGATGCGGTAAATCAATCATATCCTGGACAATTCCGAGTGCAATGCCTAAATTTGGCTTGTATCGTCCAACCGCACCCACTATGACTGCAAGAAGGGTTTCGTTTGCGACGCGAGGATTTGATCCACGAGCATTACTCTGAATAAGTTCGAGATATCTTGTGTAAACTTTGAAGGCGGATATTGAGCCTTCGATTCTTCCAGCCACTGTTTTGAGATAGGACTGGAGCATGACAGCTAGAGTATTAGGATTAGGCTCTAGTAGCCTGCCTGTAGATGGTGGTTGTTCTTTATTGTATGGGAGCGGCAGTTTCAATAATCTCAGCTGCGAAGCGTCAAAAAAGCGACGAAATATTTCACACAAGTTCCAATAATTACGGCTAGATCTAGCCTCAGCCGTGAGCACGGCTGTCATAAAGAAGCTGTCTTTGAGGGGCTGCAAACCATGTTTCTCAGCCTCTCCATAAGCCTCTTTCAACCCCTTTATATTCCTCGTGCGACGATGTAGGTTAAACAAAGACGTTATCACATCTAGAGACAACCCAAGGCCAGTTTGCGCTTCATATTCGCGACTGAGTTTCAGGGTTGAATGGACATCATTTGCTCTTGCGGCTGCGTAAATGATAATTTTATAGAGTAGAGGGTCGATTGGTGCAAACGAAGATAGGGAAGCTAGGATATTGGAATGATGTATTGGTATGCCCGATCGATAGAGCTTGTAAAATAATCTCCGAAACTCCCAGATGCGGGGTTTCAAGTAACGCTGATTTGACAGAGTGAAGGACGAAGACGCAATTTTTTTGAATGCCTGTACCGCCTGGCCAAGCATTCCAGCCCTGCTTAAAGTGGCTAGGATGCTCAAGAGGAGACTTTCTGGGATTTCGGATTTGCTGCGAAGTAGAATATTGTAGAGATGAAATACGGACTCGGGTTTCAGAAAGTGTATCAGAAATTTGAGCCTATTGATTCCGACAAGGACTGGATCTAGTCCGTACCCAAGACGGAGTTGATTCATCAACGCAAGGATTTCAAAAATGAGATTCGCCCGTGAGCGTAACGATTTCGTGGAAAGAGCCTGAGAGCGACAATAGTGGTGCATGTTGTCAATACACCCTAAGAGCATTTTCCAGCTGACACTTACGTCAATTGACCATTGCTGTGGCTTTAGGGATAATATATATCCATATAAAACACGAAGGAGGGTTCGGTCACGATATGTCGAGGCTAGATACGCAGCAACAAGAGATGGTCTCGCGATGTCGGAGATGTTTTGCCATTGTTTTGCAATGGCTGTCGGACTGCGGCCACCAGACAACAATAAAACGCAAGCACGCCTCCGATACGTTCCCGTCACCAGGGCGCAAAGCCGATCGCGGGTAACATGTGGCAGCTTCCTGTATTTATGATGCGATGCAGGCTTAATATCGATTGTCTGGTTTATATCCCGGGGCCGCCGTATTACATGCAGTGCTTCAATGGATCGGCGGGAGTGGTATGCCGCCTCTGAAAAGGAGAGCCCAGTAGCTTTGGCCTTCTTCTCTGCATCATGGTTCGACTGGCCTGGCCTGTCGGAGATTTCATAGCGTTTTACAGAGTCAACCGCTGGATGCTTGGACGGGCAGACAGTTGGGCTACTGAGTCCTATAAGCTCTGTCAATGAACGCACAAATCTCGAGCCAATGGAGTAGCGGAAGATGTTTATCATACTGGATTGATGAAAGTAAGCAGTTTGTATTCTAGAGCTCTGCGGTGTGTAG
The DNA here is from genome assembly GCA_036971555.1 of Drechslerella coelobrocha. Lineage (NCBI taxonomy): Eukaryota > Fungi > Ascomycota > Orbiliomycetes > Orbiliales > Orbiliaceae > Drechslerella > Drechslerella coelobrocha. The sequence goes on from JAJTUH010000010.1 coordinate 59,313, forward strand.
AAGGTGCGCAGATGTGCTCTCACAAGGGATGCAAGCATAACATATACCGTTGCTGAAAAGGAGATTTAATGCCCATTATAAAGAGCGATAAGAAAAAATGTGTTTCCAGCTCTTGGAAGTATATGTATATGTAGGGGTATGTGTATGGGTATGTGTACTTAAGTATATGCGCATGAGGCTCCAGTTGAGGCCTTGAAAGGGAGAGAAAAGGAAGAGAAGAAGTAGAAAAAAAAAAAAAAAAAAAGGAAGGTAAGGTTAAACCTCTGCCTTGTTGCGCTTTTACTATTTACATCAGTGTTTTTACCGCGTAATCGCCTCAACAAGCAATCTATCCTCCAGCCACCAAAACCCCATTAACCCAACCACATCTCATCATCTTGGCTCGATACCACTCTTGAATACCATGGATCTGCCATTAGAAGCCCAGGCGAATGCTAGGAAAGACCATTTGGCAAAGCTTCGTAGCTTGAAGCGGAAACAGCAGAGTTCCGACGCAATAGATTCTGCGACAACTCATGAGGTGGAAGAAAGCAGTCAAATTGATGCCTCGGCCGCGGTCCTCTCTGGAAGAAACTATGACGTTGGAGCGAAGGCGCCTAGGTTGGGCTATGATCTCGCAACTTCGGATTCTCGTGAGACTCTCGAGTCGCAAGCTGCGAGCATAGCAATCGAAACAAAAAAAGCGATTAGGGATGAGAACACGGTCGACAAAGCCATCGATTTGCTATCACTCCAACCTAAGAAACCTAACTGGGACCTGAAGCGTGACGTTGATCAGAAGCTTTCGCGTTTAGAGCGCCTGACAGGCAATGCGATTGCAAGGATTCTTCGGGATCGGATCCTGCAATCTCAAACAAATACTTTGGGAGGCTCTGAGAATTTGGCAGAATTGGTTCGACAGAGAGAGAAGGAAGAGTCCGTCGTGATGGACGGCGAGTCCTTATAGGGGGTAACGCTGTGCAATTGGAATTTTCTGAAATCGCTCGCTGCAGAGGAAACCTGCGCTTTCTGATCCCTGTAGCAGGCTTTCCGAGGTTGAAAGGACCATAGTCTTGATTCCAATAAGTTTTCACCGACTCAAGCGGAAGTAGGCGCTCGGGAGTGAACTCCCCTGTTTGCGACTTACCACAGAGGTGATTAACAATTGGAAACACCGAGGGTGACGAAGCTCGCTCCTGGTTTGCGCATCTTATCTTATCTTATCTTATCTTATCTTAACCCACAAAGCTGTGCTGTGGCGGCACTTTTTGCTCAAAAAACATGAACTTAGCTGCACAAGCCACATACGCTCCCTTTTTGTAAATTTATCTTCGCCAGAGAAGCAGTTGCACAAACAAGGACTTTACATCACTCACAACTTCCATTCTACCCTGATATACATCTTAGCCAATTACGATTTTGCCAGACACTTCGCAAGCATACTAGGAGCTCGAATTACCCAGGGGTCGTTGATTCTAATCGCAACCCTTTAACGAAGGCCATTCAAGATGGATCGAGAATCTTTCATCCACTTGACAAAACCAGCGGCTGCGGGCTCAGCAACAGCAAGCCCACTTCAAGTTGTCGTATACGCACAGGTATTTCAAACCAGTCTGTTTAATTTAATTGTTTCGACACCGTGTTTACGAAAGATGCAGGCATTGTTTGCAATCCTAGACCATTCACTGCGCCGAAGTCCTGATCAGGAACGGGTCATCGGAACTCTGTTAGGTGTAAGGTCCGAAGATGGTACGGAAATTGAAATACGAAATTGTTTCGCAGTGGGCCACAATGAGAGCCAGGAACAGGTTCGATCATCCTGGTGTAGGATCTAGGACCATGCATTGTAGCTAACTCGGGCATTAGGTCGAAGTCGATATGGATTACCATAAACAAATGTACAATTTGCACCTCAAAGCTAACCCCAAGGAAGTGTTAGTTGGTTGGTATGTCTCGTAATACCCCATAGCTCAAACATCGAGATAGTGAAGACTGAACCGCGCTGTTGAAATCGACACAGGTATGCCACATCACCTGAGTTAAATACCTTTAGTGCATTAATACAAAATTTCTATGCTTCCAATGGCGATGGAACATATCCCTACCCGGCTGTCCATCTCACAGTTTCTTCGAATCCTGGAAAAGATATAAGCTGTCGCACCTACATATCTTCGTCTGTTGGAATAACCCCAGATAGAGCTGCAGATAGCTGTTTATTTGTTCCGGTTCCATATGAGATGAAATATACCGAAACTGAACGCAATGCCTGTAAGACTCTCTGCTACTAATAATATGGCAGCCCGATTTCTAATAGAATGCTTATCATACGTAGTGGAGTCCCTGTCGTTGGGACGTACTTCGCTAGACAGACAAGTCAACAACATCGTTGACATACGAAGCTTAGAAGTTGGTATTGCCGACCTCTTAGATATGATCAATAGAGCGAGCAGCTATGTTTCCCAAGTTCTTGTAAGTGACTTGCAACATATTGACAAAAATTTCCTTGGAAATCTAACCTATGTCTTTTTGAAGGCTGGCGAGACAGCACCCTCCGTTGCAATCGGGCAGATTCTGCTACAGACCCTGAGTTTAACCCCCAAGATTGAGGGGATGGAACTTGAAAAATTATTCAACACCCACCTTCAGGATGTCTTGTTAGTATCCTACCTGGCAAATACAATTCAAACCCAGATAGAACTGTTCAACAAGCTCGCGAGCACGGCAACTCTTCCCGCTCAGCCGCAGAAGACAGACCATAAAAGGCAACAGAGAGAGCGAGATTAAAGGGAGTCATTCTACAAGACGTATAAACTGAAGAGTGAATAGGCTCTCGGCCACATGCCTTAGGAATGATTTCCTTTTAGACCGTTTTCTATACTCTCACTCGTTACTTATGCTTCTGAATGGGCTGCCGTGGCAATTACAGACCGCATCTCCAAGTGGAACTTTATGTAAGCAGTTACCTAGCTACAGGCCACTCGGTATAGGATAAAATTATGATTTGGAGGAGGCCTCGGCCGTTGTGGTTCTTTAGAGATAAGGCCATAATACCCACATCCTTAAGCTGGCCCTGTTTCGTAGAACTTAGCCCCCGGTAAATATTATAACAGACGGTTAGACATTCGAAAACGATACTTGCTGAAAGAAATATTTTATGCAATGAGTATTAATATTGCCTAAGCGCAGAAATAGCATTCCGGTTAGATGCCCATGCACCGTGTTATAGTTCCTTGGCGTTCTCCAAATTCCCTCAAATCGTAAACCTGTGCACTGCCTGTACCTCTAACTACTCTTCGCGTACAGGCGCTTAGAAAATCGTAGGTACAACTCGTACAGAAACAATTTTAACTTAGTTCGATAGTAAAAAAGTAAGGCGTTGGCTATCCTGGCGATATTGCGTGAATTGCGAAGCCCTCCGTTCTGAGCGACCATCTCCTGCTCCTCTTCGTACAAAGTGCGAGAACAATACTGTGCCATGATAAGAAATGTTCGCTCGGGGCCACTCTTGGTTCGGAGGCTTTCGTCTAGGCTCCGCGCTTCATATAGATTAGCTTTTGACTCATTGATATTGTCCCATAGCCACAGGGTATCCTTACTGAGGTCATTTGTCTTAAGAATCAACAGTATGATACGAGGAACGTTGGCGAGCAGTTGTACCAGCTGAGAGAGCATCCCATTGGCCATGGCTGCGGCAATGTGTTCTTTCTCGTCATCAGAACGAGCTGTTGACACTGATCTTTTCAAAGCGATAAAATCCCTTCCAGTGATCGCACTAGCGAACAGTGGAAATTGTTCCTCAGTTATACCAGCAATCTGTGATGCATGTATTCGCATGGCTTGCTCATCACCATTGAGCACAGCTAACCACAGCTTAGCATAGCTTCGCCGCATGTCTATTGGGATGTCTCTATAAAGACCGTGGTCGTACAATATTATGTCAAAATTAGGCCTGTGTCGCGAATTGTTCGGGCGAATAGCTAGATTCCCATGGTGAGGATCGCAATGTAAACTATGGGCTCCTAAGCCTGTCAGTGGGTGTCCAAAAATGTATGAACATTCGTACTTACGGCGCATTCTTCCCAAATATCATCTCATTAAATATATGCGCTAAGCAGGCAGAAACTTCATCTCTAGATATACCAGCTTGATCCAATGAATTAATATCGTCTATCCGAAACCCTCGGAGATATTCTAGTACAAGTATTCTCTTCTTCGCCCATACTACTGGATGACCGGCGGGTTGGGTTAGCCCTCGAGTCTTAACATGATGATGCGTTTATTCCATTTCGAATCTTACCTCTCGGCACTACTAATGCTGTGTTGGATATATTTTGGAAATGCTCCCTGATTCGATATATGTTTTTGGCTTCCTCTACGAAGTCAAGTTCTACTGGAAGACTTTAATTTGAACACATTAGTATCTGTTGGGATCCAAAACCAAAACGAGGGGTTTTGATCTTACGAGAGTTCCATTTCCTCACTAAGCCAATCCATTGGGTATTCTGGGAAAAAAAACTTGATATTTGTTAAGGCAAACCGAGTCAGGCTCAGATCCAAAGGTACCCACTCAGCCAAAGAGGGATGTTGCAACTTGACTGCCACCCTAGAAGAACTATCAGATTTGATTTTTTGGCGTGCGATTATGTGACGGGTTTTCAACCTACTCTTCCCCACTGTCCCTCAGCCGAGCTCTGTGCACTTGCGCAAGAGATGCTTATGGCACGTTGGTTATTTTTTGGCCAATTGGGCAGAATTTGCTGCATACATAACTTACCAGTACCTATCGGCTCCTCGTCAAATTCGCTAAAAAGGTCTGATATTGTAGACCCGGTGTCTTGTCTTAGCATTCTATTGATGTCCTCGATAGATGACTTGGGGCATTTATCTTGTAGAGGCACGAATGTAGACTATATACATTAGTGCTGAATAAATTGATGTATTTAATATTTAGATAGAGCTTACAGTCCACTCGATAGGCTGTTGGTAAAGAGGTTAGTAGTTGAGCTGTCGGAGTGAACTCGTAAAAACTGGATATACACTTACCAGCAAATACGTCATACTTGATAAGTGCTGTCCAAGTTTAATAAAAATGGAGCCGTTCTTCTCCATTCTAGGTGAGTTTATCAGTATCCACCAACATAAGTGCTTCCGAAATATGTGCACCGACTTACGCTTTGAGTGCACGATTTGCACATCTCTGGTGACAGGCACTCAATCGGGATGTATAGTCTGGTGAGTCTTGACTTAAAGATAGAATATTCCGATAACTTTTAGGAAAAACGGGGAAAACGAAAACTTCCTTTCAGAATGAGACATCGATGTTATGTAAAAGGTTATTTCCAGGGCACTGACTCTTGTATGCAGCGAACAGTGGCGGATACAACGCGCATGGTCCTTTCGAGGGCCATGGCTGCGTGATGTGGGCTTTCAGAGTAGTAGGAGCCGATGATAAGAGCGGCGAGTGAGGTGCCGCCTAGCAGCCAACCAAATCCGACGCCTCGCGCTTTTGACCGTAGCACTCTGACATAGCGAGGATTTCGTAACGTAGATGCATTGCGACGGCAAGTCTGGAGATTGATGCTTGGGATGATCGAGAAAGCTCTGATGAGGTTGTTAGATGGAGACCATCGGCGCAAATTGCGCAAAGGGGTCGAAGCTCGGCCTGGCAACATCCATTCAAAATGCTTGGAGCATGATAAGCAGTTAGCGAAGTGCATCGCGGTATTTGGAAGATGCACTGACCAGAGAGTGCTTGTTTTAGTATTGTACTGCTCGCGTGGTTACACTTGAGCTCTACCTAGGTACTTAGATAGTTAGTCTCATAAAGTTGATAACCTATTATATTAGAGTTTGGCAAGGTGTTGTTGCTTTGGTCGTTGTTTTTAAACTAACTTGGGGCGTGAAGTCGCAAATGGAGGTTTTTTTTTTTTTTTTTTCGAACCTCGGTAGCGTCTGCTTATCTAAGCGACCATCTGCGCACTAGCAGGACGGCCTGCGGGGCGGTTCGCCAACACAGCATGCTGCGGGGTTGGCGTTGGCGGGCGACGATGTACGCTGCTACTTAAGTAAGTACTTAAGTACTTACTTAAGGTATGGTTGTTACCAACCTTCACCAGTTCACCTTCTCCTAATATAGTTCAAATTCAACAAACCACGCCTCTAAGATTTAATACTTTCATATTGGATTGTATACAGTCCCATGCATGACTTATGCGCTCCTTAGGTAAGGTAAAGCCTCCCGCTAGCTTTGGGGGCTGAATACCTGTTTACTTGGAATCTTTCTCGCGATCTCACGTAGGACACCGTCTATGTATCTCTTCGAAATAGTTTCTCACACAAAGACCGAGAAACGATACGGATGAATATACGGACCGAGACCTTGCGATTCCCATTAGATAGCAGTGTTCAATGATTTGCGAGGGTGCCACTATAACAGCAACCATAATAACCCCACTGCGATAACCGTCACACGCCATGTGGATCACGCTCTACAGAAAAGCGGACTCTTAGCTTTTCTTTTGTCCTTTCAATTCTCTTGCTTCCTCGCGCCCTACTGCCGTCTTCTTTCCCTTGCCGAGGGCGCCAACAACACACAACAACAACAACAGGCTCTATCTTAAAGCCACCTGCTCAAGACAGAAATAAATCTATTACCTCGGGATACTTCTAGGCGTCTGATCTACGTTGCTTTCTTCGTGTAATATCGGGACTCAGGAACAATTTACTCGGGCTGCCATTGGTTCGGGCCGTGGGCCAGATCAATGACATGGTTGATATTGTGGGTTTCACAGAGATGGCGGATGCCAAGAACTCAAAACTTCAAAGTTCCAATGAAGGGAAACGACGACGAGGAAGCTCTTCACTCTCAGATTATACTCTCGGTGATTGTTTAGGACGTGGGGCGTCAGGTTCAGTCTACAGGGCCATCAGCTACACGACAGGTGAAACTGTGGCAATCAAACAAATCCGACTTTCCGATCTCCCACAAAGTGAACTAGGTGCGATCATGGTAAGCTATAGCCTTCACTTGTTTTCGTAACAGGGCTAATATTCCATTGCTTCATAATCCTATCTCATAGCGAGAAATTGACCTCCTGAAAAACCTCAATGTAAGTTGACAAATTACTCATGAATTAAATGCCGCCTTGCTAGTCTGACGAAGACTTGATGGCTTTCGCTCATTTTGAATAATCTCCGATCAACAGCACCCCCACATAGTTCAATATCACGGATTTGTTAAATCGGCGGACTCGCTGTATATTATCCTAGAGTATGCAAGACTATCAACTGCTCTTTTATGACTTACGAGTTCTCATAATTATACTAGATTCTGCGAAAATGGATCACTACACAGCATTTGCAAGAATTTCGGCAAGTTTCCAGAGCACCTAGTAGGGAGATACACCGGACAGGTATTAGATGGACTGTTTTACCTTCACGAACAAGGCGTCATTCACAGGGATATCAAAGGAGCAAATATTCTCACCACAAAAGAAGGCCACATAAAATTGGCGGATTTCGGGGTGGCGACTAGGGCGAATGATGCAACAGTTGTGGGTACACCTTACTGGATGGCCCCAGAGGTCATTGAGTTAATTGGGGCAACCACTGCCTCTGATATATGGTACTTATTGGCCCCTGTACCACTACGGATTGAACTGATGTTTGCTAGGAGCGTAGGTTGCACAGTTATTGAGCTCCTAACTGGCGATCCGCCATACTATGACCTAACCCCAATGCAAGCACTTTTCCGCATCGTAAGCGATGATCACCCGAGTTTACCAGATGGCGCGTCAGGTGTTAGTACTCTTAGTTTCAAACCCCTTTGCCGATTTTTGGGACGAGAAGGACCTCGCCATCCAGCCACTCGTGTCTAACGTTTGGTCTGAGTCGAGCAGGCTGTCCGTGATTTCTTGATGCAGTGTTTCCAGAAGGATCCAAATCTCAGAGTTTCTGCTAGGAAACTTCTCAGGCACCCTTGGATCGCGAAAACTCGTCCAGTGTCAAAAGAGCCCAATCCCAAATATGTTGATGACGTGAAAAGCGTTCAGCAGTGGAATGAGGCTTTAAAAATGCCCCTGGACGCCAACAACTCACGACCGAAAGCAGCCCTTCCAATTCCAGGTATCGCCGTGCTTCTACCCATGGGTTTAAGATGATTGAAACTTACTTGATACAGTTTCTCAGGCTCGGACGGACCAACAAAGTCGATCCGGGTTTGCTGCTCTCCAGGAATCCTGTATGCACTATATCCCCAGTTAACATATATCTTGAATATCTTGAAGAGCACACCATTTCTCATCTGTTTCTTCTAGCTTTCGATGACAACTGGGATGATGATTTCACAACTTCGATCAACTCTAGCAGTTTTGACCTAGCACACTTCAAATCACATGATGCTTTTGGTGACCATCTGATTCACGGCCATCCCATGCCAGGTGCCGAAAAGCAAGGTAGGGACGCTGCAGCCCATACAATCATAATATAGCCTCTATGCTCATTTCTCACTATATCGAGTAATAGTATCTCGAGGATTAAGAGTTCATGATGAGGACAATATGGATACAATAAAGCCTAGGAAAGTCGACTTTTTGAAATCTGTTGCATTGAATCCGGACCTAGGCAAACTGAAGTCGCGTCTAAATACTGCACCATCATCGCTCTCAGAGTCGTATCCGCCAGGTGGAAAATCTTCATTTCCAGCGTCTTTTACTGATGTGCCCGACGATGAAGGCGACGACCAAGAAATTAATCTTGAGCCGCAAAGCTCATCCCAGCGTGTGCAGGGCAAAATTCGACGAGGCTACTCAAACGAGACCACTATAAGGCCGCCCAGCCCTCATGATTCCAGGCAAACCAAACCAAGGTCTAAAGACGATTCTTCACTTGATGAATTAAAAGCAGCTGCAAAGATCCACAAGTATACTGAAATAGAAGAGGACGATGATTTCTCGGACATATTTTGGGCGCCTGAGATTTTAAGTCCTAAAAACGAAGTCAGCGCAAAACGAAGCCATCTCCAGCTAACACCAAAACATACCGATTCATCCGCTGGCCTGCTTGATGAGTACGAAGATGACCCATTTTCTGAACTCGAGGAAGGCCTTACAGAGCTAGATCTCGATGCAAACATTGCCCGCGATCAGCATGCAAGGTTATGTGTGGAAGTATCAAGTCATATTGAATCCCTCAAGGCTCAGCAGACGGGGACATATCTGGAAGACATAGCCTCCAAATTACTCGGAATACTTCTAGACTCCCCAGATACAAAAGTAGCGGTGATCGCTTCCCATGGACTCCTACCAATTCTCGAGGTGTTGGAGTCTAGTCGGAATAGAGATGTCAACATTACGCTGTTACGAGTGATAAATGCGGTAAAAGCTCCCGCCGCGAACTAATCCAATCGGTTTAATACATCTGTGATGCTAACATTCTACAGTTAACTTTTAACGACATCGAACTATTGGAAAACCTATGCTTTGTTGGGGGTATACCAACGATTACAAAGTTTGCAACAAAACAACACTATAAAGAAATACGGATAGAGGCCGCAATTTTTATACGCCAAATATGTCACATGTCTAGGTTGACGCTTCAGATGTTTGTGAGCTGTGGTGGACTAAATGTCCTTGTGGAGTTGATCGAAGATGATTATTCCACTCACAAAGAGCTCGTCCTTACTGGCATCGAAGGCGTAGTTGATGTGTTCAAACTACAAGGCTCCACCCCAAAGAACGATTTCTGTCGGATACTGTCACGGCATATGGTATTGCGACCACTGTCCCTCGTTCTTTCACAGATATGTCGGGAAAGGGGAGATAGATACGAAAATTATTGCGACAAAATTGTGAATCTATTCTTCTTATTCTCACAAGCTGAAAATCAAGTCAAGGAAGCCATCGCAGATAGGATGACTCTGAAGAGTATGTTTTATCAATTCCGAAGCAATGGTCGCGGAACTGATCTAGAATTTTGACTAGGGATACTAAAGGACCTTCATGAACTTCCTCTTTCTTGCCAGATTACCCTATTGAAGTTTGTTAAGAATCTGTCCATGTTATCAACGACATTAGATATCCTACAAAACGCAAACGCTATCGAGATCTTGACCGAGATGCTCTCTGAGAATGTCCACAATCCGCAATTCAAGGTAAGGGGGAATAAAATGACGTATACTTTGAAGGGATATGCTGAAGAAAGGGTTGATAGGAACTGTCGAATCAGATACTTAGTATAATGTTTAATCTTTGCAGACATAGCAAATCTCGACAAGAGGAGGCCGCAATGAATGGCATAGTCCCAATCCTACAAAAGATTGTGCGAACCGATCGACCGTTGAAAGAGTTTGCGCTCCCAATTTTGTGTGATATGGCACATTCGGGTCGGCTTGGTCGGAAGTACTTGTGGCAGAATAATGGGCTGGAATTTTTTGTATCACTATTAGCGGAGCCTTATTGGCAGGTTGCCTCACTGGAGGCCATACTTGTGTGGTAGGTTGAGCCGCGTCAGAAGCCAAAAGTACCCGGGCGATGAAATAACATTCGTTATATTACAGGTTACACGAGGAACCCGCACAGATAGAAGAAAAGCTACTGCAGCCCAAGGTAATTTATGCTCTGATTAACTGTTTTACCAACTCAAAAACTAGCACCTTTGAAAATATCCTCGAGCCGTTCCAAAAACTGTGTCGACTCAGTGATCCGATTGCTCGGGCATTGGGACACCCGGAGTTTTTCGATCGCACGCTACAAAAACTCACACATCCTAAAGCCGTAGTCAGGCTCAGTCTTCTACGAATTATCCGCAGTATTTGTGACGCGAATAGAGATCAAGAGGACCTCTTAACTCGGAGTGGACTGTTCCCAATGATTCTCTGGCTCGCTGAAAACGACGCAGCAATCCTAGTTCGCAACATTGCGAGCGAGTTTGCTAAAACACAGAAATCCGAGTCTACCATTGGGAAAAACCAACATGTAACCGGGAGACAAGGACTGGCGAGTACCTTCCATACCCCATCCAACACAGGCTGGCACAAACAGCAAAGAGAGTATCATAAGATATCTCCTAGTATGGACCGAGGTAAACACGGTAAAGAAACAGGCGCAAAAACGATTAAGTCTGGTGGCCTGAAAATTGAACGCCGAAAGCGACAACAATCTTCTTAGTGCTGCCTCCTGGCAGCTATCTTGGTGATTCAAGTGGGAATGGCGCAAGGGATAAAAAACACAAAACGTTCACAAGTCTAGTGTCCTTAGATTAGGCCCTTCATCTAGAGATGTTATAACTCTTGTTCTCCACATGTCATTTCTGATTGATTGCGTGTTTTCAGTGATATCTTCATTATGGAAGCCTTATGGTGAAAATACGCATCACGGATAGTTTGTTCATCTTCGGCTGCTTTAAAGTTGGCATTTTCTACCACTTTCGGGTAGCTGTTGAGCAGCTGCATCGCCTTAGTACCTCAGTACCTTTTTCCTTTCGACCTTTTTTTTCTTTTTTTACGTCTGCCCTTTTCCGGCGGGGCCTTTTGTGGCTGTTATTTTGATCGAGACCCTCATTTTTTATTTTGCCGCTTGGGTTGCTTCTCGTAGGCGTTTTTTCGTCCTTGTCTTTTGCCTCTTGTCGTGTGGCATGTATGATGCTCGTGGTTTTCGTGACGCCGCAAGACTGGATCCCTTTCGGGATTGTTCCTAGGACTGGCCCCAGGCTCGCTCTCTTCTTCGGAAGATGAGGAAGAGTCGGAATCCTCACTCGAAGATTCACCGAACCGGTGAGGCTTGCTGTAGATGCAACATACTATATATAGCCCATGTTAACCAAAGGTAACTTTGTAACGTCGCGCTAATTCACGAATAAGAAATGCCTTTAGTTTTCTTTTTTCCCAGTCCTTCGTTGTCAACAACTTCTTCCGTCCATGTCACGCGCCGACGCTCTGTATGTACACCAGAAGCGCCCCGTAGGCGAAGGATGCCGTCTGCTGGGCGTACTGATGCATGACTATTGTCTGCTGGCGTAGACTCTGTGGTTGTTGCGACGGACGCAACAGATGATTCGGGTTGATGAAAAATAGGTTGTTCCATGACAAGGTGAAAATAAATAGTGTAGAGAACGGTGTGGAAGCGACGGAAGTTGATAGTGGATACAAAAGAGACATAAGCAAGTACCTAGGTAGCTTGTATGGCACATTAGTAAGCATACACATCACATCCGAGCATTCTCCAAAAGTTGAGCCAATCCCCCGAACCCCAACCGGTGGTTTGAATCACCCACATGTTATAGGTACTCTAAGTGCAGCCAGGCAGAGCTAGTAAGGATTCGAATTTACATTTTATTGTCACAAACTTGAGTACAAGAAGCGGCGACTGCTCCTTGAGCATTTGAGTATATCGAACCCCAGGCTTCAAAACTCTGTCAAGACTAAGAAGCACGTCGGCTTAGTTCTTTAGTTCTATATTTCGTGTTTCGGCTGTGGTTTGTGGGTCCTTCAAGCTGACCGAGCCTTCCTGCGTGATGCTAGCTTCGTCTTCAGTATCATCGTTGAGACCGCCGGGGCCTGCTATTGATTCTATTCGCTGCTGTCTTTTCTCTAACGCCTGCTCTGCCTTGACCTTCCAAGCAGCTAATGCCTTCTCCTCAAGTTCGAGGCCAACTTGGAGGTGGGTCTTGCCAAAGTACGCGCCAACAGACTTTGCCTCCTCTGCTGCGATCCTGCGTTCGATGTCTGATCGCATTCTCAGCCTATAGAATTCCCTTCTTGCCATGTCGTACGCGGCCTTTCTCGACATAGACTCCTTCTCCATCAGCCACATTTGTCGTTGAACAACGCTATAGTTTGAATATGCAAGTCAACAGTTTGGTTTGGTAGAGAAGAACAGCACGTGTAGTAGGAATATCTATCTACCTTTCGCCATCTAGCGCCCTACCAGGCTGTTGAAGCCTACTCCAGTCATATTTTAAACTGTCGTTGCCACTATCTTCAACTAATATCCTAGGTCGGGCTAGTTCCCACGGGTGGTCTGCGAAGAATGTTCTCCGAAAGCAGTCCTCGAGATAATATATGCGCTCTGGTTGGAAAAAACTTTTACTCTTTTTGGAGGCCTTTCTGGCTGGTCGAGGCTCCTGAAGAGGCCACGATGGATCAGAGCCAAATGCAACAGGCGGAGTTCTCACCAAGATGGTGGATGGTGGGATGGAGGCGACTACCCGATACCATGCCGGCTCCCTCCTCAGGACGCCTAATCGAAGCAACCGTGCAGTTTCGTTATAGATCTGAAGCGGTTTTGTCCCCTGGGGTAGAGCCATTTCGAAGAGCCAGACGCTAGCTTGGGTCCTACGAGCCTTTTTTGATGTTAGTATATTATCTAAGTGAATTGCGACAGTTGGCATAGCAAATAAGGCGTACTTGCCTAGCTACCGCCAGTATCTTTTGCTCCAGTCTGGGCTCTAAGCCAGCTAGCCGCTGAGAAGACTTCGTGCTCTAGTTGCTGAAAGAGAGCAAAATTTTCTAGTCATTTGTCCTTAGTATGAGGTTCGGAGCTGGTAAAAATAGGTCTGTGGACTGGTCGTTGTTGGTGCTCAATGCCGAAGAAGAAGAAAAAAAAAAAATTTTTAAAAAATTTGAGTTTAAATTACACTCCCTTCTGCGGATAATCTATTAAGCGGTAACATAATAAAGAGAGAAGAAAGATGAATGCCTCCTCTGGGATTTTCTCAAAGCATAGGGTTGGTTTCACGATGCGTCTCTCCTCTCCGGAAGACATACTCTCCCAGGATCTCAGTTTCACTGGTTCATCTTGAATCAACCCTTCAAAATATGTCTCCAGATCTTGATACGCGTTTCTCAATCCCAGATGTATTTTCAGCTGCTAGATTTTCGACTTCTTGCTACAACATGAACTCTGGACAACAGCACGACAAGTCAAATGATAACAGCCATTACGATTCCTATCATCAAAACCACCATGCAGATGGAAATCTCGAGAACGATAATCGCCTTTCCTTGCCTTCGGACGTGTCTACAAATTTCAATAACGGGCGTGCTGTTGATAAAATTTCGGGCTTTAAATATAGCGGATCTCAATCTCGTAATGAGGCCCTCGTGTCATCCTTCTGGAAGACTTTCAACTCAGCATCCGTCAATCCCAATCTCTTATTTGAAGCTTATATAAAACTTCCAACCCCACGGCTTCGATATCTATCACAGCAGCAAATATATGATCTTTTGTCGAAACTTTCCAATATTGAAAAGAGAGATGAAAGCGCCATGTTGCGATATCTCACAGTAATTGACGATATGAAGACAGAAAGGCTTCCGATACCGAGAGTTTATTGGAATGTGGCAATCAGCTTTGTCGCAAAGTGTTATCGCAAGCTTACCGACCATGACCTTCAATCTGGGCTTTTCCTCTGGAAAGAAATGGAGAAAGCGGCTGGGATGCCTGCAGACGCAACTACCTTCAACATTCTCTTCCATTTAGCAGCAAGTTCAAACATGGCCCATCTTCCGCTGATGATCCTCAAAGAGATGAAGAGGCGGAAAGTCCCCCTCGATAGATTCAGCTACGTTAACCTTATTATGTATTATGGCAGACAGGGGAGCGGTGCCGGCATAAGGTCCACCTATCGAGAATTGGTACAGGCTGGAGAGGTCATCGACATTGTTGTCCTAAACTCCATAATGACAGCGTTGATTGAAGCGGGTGAGCCTCAGGCAGCTGAGGACATTCTCACGCACTTAACTCGGCCGCCCTTACAAACTAAACAAGCCAAACGAAAAGCACGTGTGCACAAGGATATGAAAGAGCTGAAACGGATACTTAGCCGTCAAGGTTTTGATCCTGTTGTTGACTTGCACCAGTCGCCGCCAGCTCCTGATTTGATATCATTCGCAATCTTCATTGACTATCATGCAAGCGAAACCGCAGATTTTGGGAAAATTTTATCTATCCTACACAACCTTTCTGAGTGCGGTATTGGCTCAGAAACGCCAATATTTCAGTCTCTCTTCAAAGGGTTTTGCTTACATGGAAGAGCAAAATATAGCCCCTGGACTTTGCAGAAACTAAATGCAATTTTTGGGGCCTTCATCGATGGGGGCTATTTAATTAGTCGTGATACAGCTTTGTGGTGTCTACGTGCTTATGTGTTTCTTGCTGGGAAGGAGAAAGGGGAGATAATATGGCGAGTGGTGAAAGATCAATGGACGAGACAAAGCAAGGATGTTTTTGAGATGGTAGAAGTTGAACACCGACTATCTAAAATGAAGCCTAGGGGGTAGAGATGTGCAAATGCCCAAGAACCTGTACTTAATCTTCTGGCGTTCCCTCCTCCGTCAGGAATTCTGATATCCGTTCATCGAGGATTTATGGTGCTACCAGTCTCATCGAATTGTTTCCGCGCATCTTGGATGACTTTGGTCATCGCTAGCAGTTCTTCAACTCTGCCTAGTTTTCTTGGATCTCGTCTGAGAGCGAACTTAAAGTCGTCTACTTTAATTTTGTTCCGTCGAGCATGGGAGGCGGACTTTGCAGCTTCGTGACACTTGAAGAATACATGTGTAAACTTTAATCGCCCACGCCTCTATTCATCTATTCTTTGTATTCTCCGTGGTGAGTCTAGGACGTACCATTTCGATGATATACCTGAATCGCCATGGAACCATCAGCAAATACAATGCATACAAACAAGACAAACGAAAAAATTGGGTAACAAACTCGGTGACAATTTCATCAAGAGTATTTACGCTCTCAGCGAATGGTTGGAAATCATCTCCAAAAGCGTACATGATGACCTTGACTGCTCCTCCTTCCTACAATTAGCGTAAAGAAAGGCCAAGACAAGATATATGTAATTCGAGGGGTCCTTTTTGATTGAGAGGCTGCCTTACGATCTTTAGAAAAGAACGGCTGACGCCGTTGAGGACGCGGGCCTCTCCTTGTTGCTTCACCTCGAGGTTCGCGCTCCATGTTGTTGCGCGGGTACGCGATGGTGTTTGGAGCTGGCGAAAATTAGAGCGAGTTGCGGAACGGAGCTTGATTACATAAACATGGACTAAAGTCTGCGTTAAGACAGATTTCCCGAGCCTTGGAACTTCAACCTCAGTTCC
This sequence comes from Drechslerella coelobrocha, assembly GCA_036971555.1. Taxonomy (NCBI): domain Eukaryota; kingdom Fungi; phylum Ascomycota; class Orbiliomycetes; order Orbiliales; family Orbiliaceae; genus Drechslerella; species Drechslerella coelobrocha. The sequence goes on from JAJTUH010000010.1 coordinate 75,397, forward strand.
CAAACCCCGACCACATTCTACTCGCACTCTTTGGGCGCTGCTTCGACTTCAGTCTCGATCTGGGAGCCAAAAACAGTAGGGCGAAAATGGTATGCCGATACAATACTTGGTCTTCTATGGACATACTCCGCTGACCACTCACCGCGTTAACTATTGACAGTCTGCTCTCTTTAACTTTCAATCTCTACTTTTGGTTATCCTACTTTTTATTTGTACTTGCGCCTACGCCCGGAGCGTTTTCCCGGCATTGATGGATAGACATAGGCATGGTTTCCTTGGAGTGTAAGCTTCAGTTATCCTGCACCAGCTGTAGCTCACGGCTCACGCAGCATCTTTCCTTGCAGGTTTTGGAAAGCAGCCCGGATAGGCGAAAGGCTTTCTCCATACGTCAGCCTTTGTTGTATAGCGATGGCGGTACTTTTCTACCCCCGCCCTGAATATTTATAACTCGGTTTTATATCGACTTGGGGAGGAATTTAAGCTGACTCTAATAACTACTCTTAGGTCTCGCGCCTCATTGGATAACGGTGTATTCTTGCTTACAGTACGAATACCCGATCATTTAAGTCACCATTTAAAGCATCATGCCACTACGTATCCTGCTACCATGAGACACGAAGGTATGTGTTTAACGGGCGAGGAGCAGACACGGCTAAGGAAACTCGAAATCGATGCTCCCGATACTCTCATCCTTCCTGATTTCATCGTATCCAACGGTCCCCACTACCCTTTCCATCCTTATGGCATCCCACTGAGTAAACAGTGCTTGGGCTATTGAATTTTCTAACACTGTCTTCCCACTCGCAATGCTCGCTCGGAGAAACTCCATCAACTCTCCATAAAAAATTGGGTTTGCCGGTATGTTGTACATAAATATACGGTGCACACCTTTAATAGTGTATCTTCTAAAATGATGGGCCCGCTCCGTATATAATAGAATTTTGTGTCTTCCAGATAGAAAGTGCGCGCGGGTGCGTGCCACTGCTGATGTCGAAGTGTATTCACTGATGCCCCCAACACTCTCGCCCATCTTGGTGAGATAGTTGCGGAGACGCACAAAATCTAGGTACGATGACAGGAACACCAGTATACTACCCTCATCAGCTATTCCATTTCTTTTCCAATGCGGAAAAATTATAGTGGAGAAATGCTCGAAGCGGGCGTCAGGGTCATCCGACGGACTTTGGCAAGGAAGTCTTGTGAATGTTTGGGGAATCCGGCTGTTTAGTTCTCCATGGCAGATGTCGTGGAATTTGATAAAACCGCTGTGGTTCTTGCAGTATTTAGACATGAGAGAGTTGGCTTCGGGTGATGAGAAAGAGCTCGATATGGTGGTATGCCGGAAGTTGCTTGCGTTCCCATCTAGGTACCACCGTCGAACCCTAGAAAAATCGCATCCATGGGGAGCAGCTGGGATTTGATTCAGATTAGCAAATATCGATTCGACGTGATCCCAGTTTTGCATTAACAGGGCGTCGACGCTCTCCACGTAAAGAATCTCGATAGAACTGAGGAAATCGATATCATCGGGCTCCCCCCCCATTCCTCCAGTCGCCGTTTTCAATCCAAGTGGGCTTGCCATGATAATATCAGATTGATAAAAGTTGGAAAAGAGCTTGATCGTTTTCCGTGTAAGTTTTATACCGATACGAAACATATCGTCACTGTTTCCGTGGAATAATGTTTTAAAATCTTCGGGCTTCTGGGTGGGGAAGGGCTTCGCCGTAGCACCCGGCCCATACTCCTGGACGAAGCGGTTCTTATTTTCCTGTGATTCGCGGTTTGCAAGGCGGATAATAATGTCGACAAGCTCGTAGCATGAGTTTCGGGTCGGAAGGAGAAAAAGGACCTTTGGTCTCGTGAAGCCTTGATCCCTTGTCCCGGATCCTTCAGCAACATCACTAGTGAGCTTTGCGAGCTTTTCGTTGTTCTTCAAGACAAGCTGTCGGGTGCTAGACAGGTATTAGCAGGTAAGTTACAAGAAAGTACCCAGAAGCCTCGTTCCAATCCTTCGCCGTTTGCTTTGTTCTTGAATATAGGTATTTGAGACCTACATTGAAAGATGTCGATATGCGTGAGAGCAAACTGATCTGCGGAGTTTGTCTCTTGCGGAACTTGATCGGTGGGCATAGCTGACATCGACATAGTTAGAGAGGTAATGGTCTAGCGGAGAATCATCACATCCATTAGCGAGCTCCAATGGCTCATGCGAAGAATATTGTAAAGGAAATGCCTAAATCGATCGAAAAGGATTCAATCCAAGTTAGCAGGGGAAAATGTGGGTCGGGTTGTGAGAACGAATGATAGAAGCCACAGAAGATACAAAAGAGATTAAGATATAGAATAATCTGCCTTACCAAGAGCTGTCGAGAAATTTCGAGATCGGCCTCTGGAAGAACACTTATATCGGATATAGTGATTTTTCCTAGACTTGGATGAACATGAGTAATCGAGGTCTTAAAAGATTTGGTAAATTTATCGTCAGTGGTATCATCGTAATGGCGCGTATAAGAATTCAAAGCCAGCGAAAAATTGGCAACTTCGTCGGGTGGCGTTCTTTGGGGGCATTCCGAGGCTTTGCTATCTAGATTGGTCGTAACATGGGGTGTAGAATTGAGAATGGTATCATGAAGCTTTCGGCGTTTCCTCGACGGCTGTTGATCAAGAGACGAAATAGGAAGAGGTTGACTGCTGTTTCGATTTGCAAGATTGAACGAATCGAGTAGTGCAGAGAGCGCCATGTCGTGGATAGGTTGATCAGGATCAAGTTGTTTCCTTTCTCTTTCTTTCTGTTTTTCATTTTCTGTCATTGATACTTTCTTGGTGCTGACTCAGCAACACCCAAGCTCCCGCATCGCTGCCAGGATCCCTACTTAACCCAGCTGGGGCTCTCTCTCAATCACTTGCATACAGCTGCTTCTAACGGTTTCCATTTGAGAGTCTTACAAAGCACATTTATCAAAGCTCCTTCTCATCTCCTTCTCTCTAGCCTAAGCAAATGTAAGTTCAGATGCTGTCATCAATATCTAACTGCTGTTACTCTACTAAGCTGGCTCAGATCAGTGTATCAAACTAACTTTCCTAGATCTCAGTAGACCTCCAGAGGGGCGTCTTCTATCCTGGGGCCTCGTGTAATCTTAAGAGGAGAAGGCTAGCAGCTGCCACAGGGACTGTTCGCAGAGAAATGGACAACCCTCTTGATACAGAAACAGTAAGTTGAGCAGTTTGAAAACCAACGGCGGAGTATCATTCCTTAGACTGTAGCCTAACATCCTTGATGTACAGATCCGCCAGAAGCGGCTGGCCCGACTTGGTGCTTCCCGCCAAAGCCCACCCAATGATACCCCCACTTTGACAAACCCACATATTAGGGATTCTAAGCATGAATCTCAAGACGAACGTCTGTCGGCAGCTCTGTTACCCTCTTCATCTACTTCAGATGAAAGACAGGTGCCACCTTCGTTGAAAAGGCCAGTCTCTCCTGCTGAGGGCCAATCAACCAATTCGTCTCGCAGCAAACCTTCCCCACAAATAGACAATACTCGGACATCTGCAGCACTTTCTCTAGACCAATGGGAGAATGATATTATTGGGCGGGTTTTCTGTGTCACTGTTCATGCAAGTTCCCTTTACCGATCCTTCTGGGTAGTCAACCTCTTTCAGTGGTAGCTAACTAATAGCTATCATAGGAAGGCTCTCCAGGCCAAGGATATCTCTACCTACAAGATTTAGCCAACGAAATCCAAGCCCAAGGCCGAAGTACAATTTCTCGAAACCTCAAATTTTGTCCTCATATGAATAGTCATTAATAGATATCCTTTTCCAGATATGAGACTTAGCCTTCAGGACCTTGATCAGATTATACTATCAGCAGCATCCTGTGCTTCTCACCCATTTCCATTCCTCCGAGACTGTCATAAACGAATCCTATCCATAATTCGTCAGGCGCGCTATCCTCGACTTAATCACGAATACCAAACAAAAGTCTTGACAGAAATTAGAAGAATGTGCGTTGATTTCTGCAGCCACGCTCTTGTTGAGCTTGATATTTTCGAGTAAGTAAACATGAATCCTCTCTAACCCCTAATACGTAATCACTAATTGGTCAATTAGTTCCTCTTCGGTTCCGTTTGATCTAGCCGGTGAACTACTCAAGCAATCTGATGGAGAGCCGTCTATATCTTCCGAATTAATTTACGACCTAACCGGAACATTTGAATCTAACAATGAACTAGAAGGCATTTTCCTTGAAGCATTCTCAGAAATGAGTCTCAGACTGAGCAATATCGAACTTGTCGATGATTACCAGATGTACACAAATGCACTATATCGGATCGTCACAATCAAACCAATGTCTGATCTTTTCACCAGAAGCCCATTGTTTCTACCAGAGGGACTACGGGCACCCGATCTCGAGGTAAAGACGCTCCTCGGCCCCTATTTTAGGTTATCGCCTTTACAAGGAAGAGTCGTGGAAACCTACTTTCCGAGCCCTAAGACTCAGCCAGCCGCAGCTCTAAATTTAGCAAGTTCCTCCCTCCGACTATCAATGAAAACGCACCAAGACCAGTTAGCGGTTATAATCAATCATCTAGTCAGATCATCGCTTGAAGCTCGGGGGAGAGTTCTCGATTTCTTTGCCACTGTCCTCAACCTAAACTCCAAGCGGAGAGCATTACATGTTCAAGAAAATACGGTTTCGTCGGATGGATTCCTCTTGAACATCACCGCAATACTGGACAAACTTTGCGATCCATTTATGGATGCTACTTATACCAAAGTAGACAAGATTGATGTGCGATACTTTAAGCAACAGCCAAGGGTGAATATCAAAGAGGAAACCAAGATCAATTCTGACCAAGCCGCTTCGGATGCTTTTTATACAGCCGAACTCGAAGGAAAGTCAAACTTTAACTCAGAGGTTTTCTTCTTAAATGTAGCAGCACATCACGTAGGGTACATCGCTTGTATCAACAATGCTGTCAATCTCTCCCATCATTTATCGGATATGGAAAAAAATCTTGAGCGGCTGGAGCAAGAAAGGGAACGATTTCTAAATGTGAGACCCAACTCTTTAGAAACTTGCTTATAGAACACTTGCTTACGACGTTGGTAGTCCCCACAACTTACACAGCTCGATAATAGCTTGAAACTGCTAAAGGAGAGGCTGCAAAGGGGTTATTCATACCAGGCCGCGATCGAGGGGCTATTATCTGACGAAACCTCTCAGCTACAAGCGCTTTCATTCATGAATTACTTAACTGTATGGCTTCTACGGCTGATTTCACCAACGAGAGAGTACCCCCATAAACGGTTACAACTTCCCCTCTCACCCTCACCCCCCGATGAATTTTCCAACCTACCTGAATATATGATCGAGGATGCGGCAGCAGTATTTTGTCACGTGGTGCGGTGAGTGATTTGCGATTTCCATTTAAATCTGGTCGTGAAACGAGACGCTTACTCAGAACGCTTAGCTCATACCCCTCAAGGGTCACTAATCAACAGAGTGAAGCTGTTATGACCCTAGCAGTGACATTATTGAGAATGTCAACCTATGTCAGAAACCCGTATCTCAAAGCCAAGCTTGTCGAAGCCCTATATGTCGGAATTTTGCCTATACGATCGGGGAGCGGAGATCGAGGAGTTCTAGGTGATCTCCTAAACGGGCATAGCTTCGCATTAGACAATCTAATGCATTCCTTGATGTCCTTCTATATAGGTTAGTAACTTACATCTTTCCTACCCCCGGGTCATGCTTCCAAATAACGAACAGTTAACCCATTGATTTCCACATAGAGGTCGAGCAAACGGGGGCACATACCCAGTTCTATGACAAATTCAATATTCGTTACAATATTTCTCAAGTGGTCAAATCGATCTGGCGTAATCCCAATTACAGAGAGAAACTTGGGCAGGAGAGCCGGTAAGCCACAGATATATAATCCTTTGAAGTTAATATAAAATATTGACCTTTGCAGCCTCAATCCGGAATTCTTTGTTAGATTTGTCGCACTCTTGCTCAACGATGTCACTTTTCTTTTGGATGAATCACTTTCAAAACTATCCGAAATCCATCGCTTGCAAAATGAATTAGAGGAATCAGCGAATTCTAGTATTGATTCTAGGGTGAGAGCGGAACAAGAGAGGTCCTTAGCATCCAGCGAGCATCATGCAACCACCTACGTTAGCCTCGCAAATGAAACAGTCTTGATGGTTAGAATGTTTACTGCGGCTGTTCCCGATGCCTTTGTCTCGCCAGAGCTTGTGCACAGACTAGCGGGAATGCTCGACTATAACTTAGTGGCGTTAGTTGGTCCTAAGTGCTCCAATTTGCGAGTCAAGGACCCCAAAAAATATAGATTCGATCCGAAAACGCTACTATCTGAAATGGTCAGCGTCTATTTGAACCTTGGAACTCGCCCAGACTTTGTACAGGCCATTGCGACAGATGGACGGTCGTACAGCCCTGAGCTGTTTACAAGCGCGTATCGCATTCTTGCCAAATACGGCCTTAAGTCACCAGAAGAGCTTCTATCGCTCAAATCCTTATCAGACGCTATTGTTGAGGCGAAACGCGCTACGGAGCAAGGCGAAGAAGAGCTCGGGGAACTTCCTGATGAGTTTTTAGGTACAGGTGGCATTGCCCTTAGAATAGCTTGTTTCGCATTTGACTAACACAGGGCTAGATCCGTTACTTTATACGCTCATGGAAAATCCGGTTATACTCCCTACGTCTCAAATGACTGTAGATTTGTCTACAATCAAAGCTCACCTCTTAAGCGACTCTACCGACCCATTCAATCGCTCACCTCTCAGACTTGAGGATGTCGTTCCTGGCAAGTTGCCTCTTTCACTGCATATTCGACACAATACTGACTGAATATTCCAGACGTCGAGTTAAAAAACAAGATAGAAGCCTTCAAGGCAGAAAGGAGGAACAGACGGGTGGATTGACATGCTGCAGGATAGTGCTTCGGTGTGAGGTATTAAGTCGATTTCCATTTTCACCGGACCTTTGAAAGGCGTCCTTCTCTTCTCTTTCTTTTTTTTTCCCAACGAGCCTTTTTTTTTTTTTTTTTTTTGNAAAAAATATGAAATAGTTCGAATGTTGGTTATCATTCCTAGATTACTCTCAAGAGCGACTGTTGTTAAATCATGCGTCCTGGAGATTGTCTCATTGTTACCTTCAGTTTGGCTTATCGTTTCAGCGATAGTGTCACGATTGCACAGGCGATCACTGTAGGGAGCCTCACATACATATACAAGCGACTGTACTCCCGCATTTGCTTACTTGCGTAGATAAGAGATAAGTTGTTTGAAAGGTTACAATATGGGACCTCAGATGCGATCGACGTCGACAAAAGCAGATAGGGTGAGGGCGATACAGACTTAAAAGAAGGCAAAGGCAACAAAAAGACGGCGATATGATTGAGGAAATATCGGAAAGCGAAACCATTACAATCTATGACAGATAATTCCAACGGGAAAGTAAGAAAGGAAGAAGAAAAGAGGGCGTAGGAGAAAGGGTGGGTAGGAGGGAAGAAACTTTCAACGAGGTCTCCAAGGAACCGCCACTCAACAGAAGAAAGCTCGAGATAAATGATCTGGATCTCTGAAATATAAGCCCTTCGACTCCTTGTAGCCCGATTTGCGTCGTAATAGTAATACAGTAGTGTGATTCTGAATAAACCCTTGATGTCTCTTCGCTTCGTTCACCACAAGCGACATGATAAAAAGTCGTGTCAGGCGCGTAATTGTCATCGTCCAAGGTGGATAGAGAAAAAAAGACAATCTCCACGCCCGATCTATCTCTTGTTCGTTGGCCCGAAACAACCCCCCATTTCCATCAAGCGCAGGTGCCGTCACGTTTACAAGATGCTGCATTTGCTACTCTTCCTCTTCTTCTGGTTGAGGAGCGCAGCACGGGTGGCGTGCTCGAAGACTTCGCGGACGCCCTCGTTCGTTTTAGCCGAGCACTCCAGGTATTTTGCGGCACCAATCTTCTTGGCAACTTCGCCCGCCTAAAAGTGATTAAGGTAGCCATAGAGGCCAATGTCAGACAAGAACATTATAATTCAAGCTAATATGAGAAAGCGGATAGAGGTGGGGAGCAATCAGTCGGAATTCAAACTGTACCTCTTCGGGAGAAACCGGCTTTTGCGAAGTTTTTCTGAGTTCTTCGATGGTTTTAGGGTCGAACCTCAGGTCTTTCTTGCATCCAACCAAGATAATTGGGAGGCCTTGGCAAAAGTGCAAAACTTCGGAAATCCACTAAAGGCAAAAGTGTTGAAATGTTAGTATTGTTGTCTTATATTATGTTTCGGTTCTTGGGTGACAGGATGAAGCTGGAGATGTGGAGCAACAAACCTTCTCTTGGACATTGTCAAGTGAGTCCGGAGAGTCAACAGCGAAGCAGATTAAGATCACGTGCGAATCAGGGTACGAGAGCGGACGGAGTCTGTCGTAGTCTTCCTGACCAGCCGTATCCCAAAGAGCAAGTTCAACGTGTTTTCCGTCGACCTCTACATCGGCTACGTAGTTTTCGAAAACGGTCGGGACGTAGACCTTTACAAATATAATAAAACTTGTCAGCAGTCAATTATTGATTGTGGACCTGGAACATCTTCCTGGCCGGTCTCGCTTTCCGGGTCGTGTAGCACCGAGAGCGTGTATGGGCTGGCCTACCTCTGGGAAGGTCCCCTTTGAGAAGACTCTAGTGGTTTAAAGAAAAAGGAAGAAAAGTAAGTTTAACAGATCTACAGTTTTCGCGATCCAGGAGGAAGGACCTCGAGGGTTCGGAGGTTTCGGGCGCTCACATCAATAGACAGGTTTTGCCACATGCGCCATCCCCGACGATGACTAGTTTTCGTCGAAGATCAGCCATCTAATAAATACGAAATGGTGGAATCGTGTTAGCTGCGCGTAAGTTTGTGAAAGCTTTCATCTAATCGATGACTTTGCGTTTGAAGATATATATATACGTATTCTGCCGGTTGATTCTACTCGCACATACTCTCGTCCCCTCTCCCGTTACCTTCCTCTCATCCCACCCTCTTTCATACTTTCCTTCTTCTTCTTTCTTCCTTTTCCTTGTGGAAAAAGAAAAAAAACAAAAAGAAAGAAAAAAGTATCCTCCTTCCTATTCTTGGAATTTGAGGGAGGAAGAGGGAGAGAAGGAGAAGGAAGATTGGGATGGAGAAGATGAGTATGGCAAGGGACGGGAATTTGGGGGGAGGGGGAAGAAAACCACCAGAACGAACAGATAGGTCAACAACAGGNATCAAGACGTGAAGCAACAAGGAGATACGGACGCTATATGCTTGTCCTGACGATATTTGTGATAGTGAGGACGATGATGGGCGTTGAGTGAGAGGTCGGGTAAGCGGGAGAGAACACGGCCTCGCGATATGGGTGGATTCAGTGTCCTGGAACGATAGGAGCAGTTCTGTTGGGAGGCAAGCGGGAGATGATGGGTGTGCGAAAGTAGCGATTAGGTATTTATAAGAACAGGGAGAGAATGAGGAGCAGAAGAAGATGGCGGTAGCAGCTATGGAGAAGAGGAGGAGGAGGAGGAGGAGCGTGATGAAGGCAAAGGAGGAAGCAAGACGGAAGAGGAAGAGAGGAAGAGGAAGAGGAAGAGGAAGAGGAAGAGGAGGACAGGAGAACGGGAAGGGAAAAAGGGCAGGTTAGCTGGGTTGAGTTGAGTTGAGTTGGGCTGGGCTGGGCTCGCTGGGCCTGCCGGGCTGGGCTGGGAAAAAAGAGACGGACGGCTACGTTTTCGGGATCGCTGCGCAGTGCACCACCACCGCCAAACCTCGAGCTGCAACAAAACGCAGGGAGAAGGCGACACGCCCGACTGACTGGCCGGCCGACTCAAGGCGACGGGTCCGAAACGGGCGTAGGAGGAGGAGGGGGAGGAGAGTTCGTGTCTGTGTCGGCTGCTGCTGTTTTGGCAGCGGGAGTAGGAAACAGGAGCAGGAGCAGGAGACAGTAGGAGCAGTAGCTGGCAAGGCACGCCCCGGAGCGCGAGAACCGCTATGATTCACAGCGCCGGCCCTTCGTGATGAGGGCATGCTATGGAAAGGCGAGACAAGGCAAGGCAAGGCAAGGCAAAGCAGGCAGGCAGCACGCAGGCAGGCAAGGCACAGAAACGGAGGCACGTAGCATCAGAATACCTCAGCAAAAGGGGGGCTGCAGTTTAGCCAGCCGGCCAGCCTCGCCGGAAGGCGCACACAATGCGCAAAACAGCAGCATCGCAAAGAGAGGAGGAAGGTCGAGTAGGATCGCACACGTGCTTACCGTCTTTATATTTGTCTGTCTATCTGTCTTCTGCTTAGTGTATTCGCTCGCTTGTCTGTCCGAATGGTAGCCGCTGTTCGTCGCGAAGGAGTTGGTGATTTCAAAATGGAGGTTGGTTTGGTTTGGATGGATGAGCAGCCGTGATGACGACGTGAACTAGCCGATTATCTAAGCGCGAGCTGAGCTGCTGTCACAACCACCACCAAACACCACACACCACACACCGCCAGATTCATCGGACATCGCCATCATCCGCCATCATCATCACCGTCACCACCATCTCGCAATCAATCATACAGACAGACCGAAGAAACCGAACCGAACCGATAGACAATCGATCCAAATAGCTCGAAAGGCAGTAAACAATAGACGGAGAAGCCCATCATGTCCACTCTTCCCCTCGAAGCTGCCTTCCCAGATGCCCCTCTCCTCCAGCGAAATATCCTAGATCATGTCGGTTCGTCACACATTCCCCTCCTCCTCTTCTCCCTCTTGCGCGCCCTCATCTGCATCGACCAAGCTCGAGCAGCCTATGCCCATTTCCTCCGTCCGTGATCTGCCACCGCCTCCTTTGGATAGAGCCTTTCTCTCTTACTCCCTTTTACGCCCTTTGCTTCGACTTCGCAGGCCGATACCCTGAAGCTTTCGACCTATTTTTGGGTATCTCCAACTACGTCGCCGATTTACGTACCCGAAATTCCAATCATGTCCATGACGACGGGGACAGCGGCCCTTCCTCGAAACGTCGGAAACTGGATGCCGCTGCACCGTCTTCATCCACCTTCCACGCCGCCTTTGCCGGAAAGTCAGATTTGATCGCCGAAATTAGCTCTCAACCTTCACTCCTCCGCCTCGCCGATATCTCGTTCTCCATTCCACAACGCAAGAAATTCACACTTGTCGCCACCGCCTCGGCCCTCGGGGCCCTTGGACCAGGCCCAACTGGTCCTGTCGAATTTGGTGTTTTCCTCAAGGACATAGGCAAGCGCGCCCATCTTCTTCCCTCTTCCTTGTCTACACCTAACCATAAATCCAACGTTAGATTACGTTGCTTGTCTACCCGTTCCTGAAAAGACAGCCAGGTATTCCCCCCACACTCACCATCCGCATTTCTTCGTGGATGCTGGCGAGTCGCATGGCTAATGCAATCGTTTGCCTTTCTATCTCTTCGCCCGCAGACAGTCCAATTTTTGTGTGTTCTTAAGAAATAGCCATGGTATTAGCGATGCGGAAACCGATCCACTACTCTTCACTGTTCCAGAAGGACCCCAAAAGAACAACGCCGATACCGACGTGAAGCAAAACCTGCTTCAAACTCTAAACCGCCTTCTTCCAGCTACTGTTGTCGAACCAGACTCGGAAACCTTCCAATCCCTCTCATCCAACTCGTACCGCAAAAACGAGATCTCCTACCATGTCAAAGCTCACCTCGGGACCAAAGAAGGTACGGGTTCCAAGTCAATCGAAACACAAATACCCTCAAAAAGAACGAAACTTACTTTTCGTATTGTCTATCTTAGGCTTCTTGTTCTTCTTAAAAAATGCGATTATCTGGGGATTCAAAAAGCCGCTTTACTGCCTTACTTTCGACTCAATCGAATCCAGTAGTTATTCTAGTATAACCCAACGCACTTTTAGTCTATCTATCCGAACTCTCGAAGAACTAGGGGGCAAGGAAGTTGAGTTTTCCATGATAGATCAGGTCGAACACCCGACCATCGATGATTATCTTCGCCGGCACCAATTGAAAGATGCGAGTATGAGCGAAGCTCGGCGTGCTAGGCTTCCTTCCTCATTAGTAAAGGAACATGCTGGTAAGAAGAGTGAACTCAGGGCCGCACAAGAGGAAATTGCAGACATCGAGCCTGAGCATGGGATCGAACACAACGATGGCGACGACGACGACGACGACGACGATTACGAAGAAAATAGTGATGATGATAACGATTCAGACGGCAGTTTGAGCTCTGAAGGCTCAGAGACTGAGCGAACAACAAATCGAGGAATCTCGTCCAAGAATCTAGCTGAAGATGAACTCGGAAGCGAGTTGGAAGAGGTCGAATTAACAGACGACGAATCTGAGGCAGAAGAGTAGGAAAGGGAATCAGAAGAAGCACGCTATTTCGAGAGGCTGGCTTCGGGACCAGGGGAAACTAAGCCATTTAGTGATACTGAAACTCATCAATGCATCGACATTTCTGTTAGCTAGACCGCTCGTTACAAGGCCCATCAAACCAGACATTTGACAGAGGTTTGCGTCTTGCGCCTTTTTTTTTCTTTCTTATACCCGATAAGAAATACTTGTCCAAACCGAATACCACGAGAACACCAACCGGTCGGGTGCCGTTGCCATAAGCCGTATATTCTACGAATCGATCTAAGATCTCGAACCCCCACAATACCGCGCTCCAAAGTGGACAAAATTTCCGTCAAAAGATGAATTTGGCTGATTGGAGTATCTACCGTAAAACTAATGCATGCTATCTGCGATTTTGGAAAACACACTTTTATGATAGTGTCCGTAGACCCAGCCGTTGGAATGGAAATTATGGAACGGAAAGACAAATAGGTCGGCGCAGATTATTTTGAGACCATAGACTTTATAACCATTTGGAGAGTGTTCGTTCTATTGTCGTTACTGAATTCCCCCGACTTGCGATGAAGCAGGTACACCCGGTTCTTTCGCTCCCAAGCTACGATCATTAGATATTCCGCTAGATCGCTTCCCAAATCGATACATAAGATATAGACCAGCCGCAATAAGAGGCACAGCAACGCCAACTACGATGCCAGCGATCGCACCTCCTGATAAGCCTTTGCTTCCACCGCTACTTGAATTCGACCCCTGCGGCTGTTGGTCACTGCTGGAGGTTGATGTGTTTGCATCCAGTACCGTCCGCGATCCAGTCATCGGTTTATCGCTGGTTGGTTGAGAAGACTGTCCAGTGGTTGTGCCTCTAATGCTCTGCCCAATCGTTGGCAGAGGCGCATCAGTGGAGCCAGGTGGGATTACGACAATTGCGCTAGCAAAATAATCGGACTCTTGATTCACCACGCTCTTGTCCTGCGTGACGGTGGGGCCTCTGGTGGTCGCAAAACAGATCGGGATGGGACCAGTTGCTGTATAGTTGATAGGTTGCGGAACGCTATGATGAGAGGGCATGGGTATTGTTAATATCATCAACCCCCCCTCAAAAAAGAAAGAAAAAGAAAAAGATCAGGGTAAAATAAGTATGGTCATAACAATTGCGACGATACTGGAAGAAGAGTAAAATTCGCAACGGGTATCCTGCAGGTGAAGATCCTGCAAAATTGTATATTCAGGGATCAATGTTTTGACTCACCTCGGACAGCATAGCTTTCCCGTTTTCGTCCCAATAGGTGGGTAGGTTATGAAAAAGCCCGCAGTGCTTCGTGTAACTGCGACAAATTCGATATCGCCCATGGTGGTATAACCACCTGGACATACACCAGGGGAATTGTACTGAGCAAGCTCATAGCTTGGAGGGCAGCAAGAGGTGTGCGGCCCTCCGGCTTGACATCCTTGTCTGAATGATGTGATTGTAAAGGAGCGAGTGTTCCCATCCCCAAAAACTAAGTAGGATCTCGGAAGCCAAAGGGAAGACACGACCAGTCAGCTTCGAAACGTGTACACATACAATATTAACCGTAGATCTCAATTGAAGATTTAAACGGGGCACACGTATCAGGGTCTGACTTTCTCTCACCCAGTGTTTGTGTAGAATAGGGAGACAAGCTCGAGCAATCGCTTGGAGGATTGAAAGTTCCCAGTGGGCCAGCGGCCGTCAGGGTCACAGAGAGCGAGCTTGACCCGGCCGCTGTATCCTGAGAGGTTGAGCTGGCGCAGAGATAGCCAAGGATTACGGCGACAGCCGCCGTGGGAGTTATTATTGCCCTTCGATGCATTTATATTAATATTATTATATATGTTAAGTAAGTAGTACTTAAGTAAGTAAGAAGTAGTGATGATGCTGAGTCCGAAATGGATGCGTTGCGGCGACGTTGGAAATCCCGCTTTCGGCAATGCGACGCAAACGGCGTTGGAGAGTTTGGGACGGTTCCCAGCTTCTGATCGGAGTTCGCTCCACCATTATATATGATGGCCCTCCATCGCGCACTCCTCGGTACCGAATAACGTTATATGTCGACATGGCCTCCCCTTGCTAACCCTCGACGAGCCGGCTGTCCGCTGCTCTGCGCTTTGTCGGGCACGAAGCGGCTCGGCTCAATTGTTTCGTGACAGACAGGCCTTAATCTAATTTCCCAACGGCCAGGTTACCCGACAAACATCCACGAAACAACGAGCATGCATCCAGCGACAAATCGATCGCAGCCTACAACCATCCATCCTTCGCAATGGAAAGCCGGAAAGCGAAACTAAGCGCACCCATAACATCTACGGGATGTGTCGCTCTGGTCGAGACTGCACTCCAGAAGGCAAGACTTGACCAGAAAGATGACGGTTCTGGAGGTGCATCATCTGGCCTGACCCTCGACCTCAGCGATCAGAAAATCGCCAGTATCCCGAATGAAGTTGTGATGATGATAAAAGATGAGGTTGAAAGGTTAGCCGTTAATTAGCACACGCAAAACGCCATCCACAAGCATGATTTTGACTTACGCTGAACGACAATCCTCTCAGGCTTGCCTTGGGTCACAACCAACTGACCTCCTTTGACTCCGAGTTTGCCCTATGTTCGCGGCTACGGTACCTCAATGTGAGGTCTAATCTCTTCAGGGATTTTCCCACTCTGGTATGCATCCAGCAATCCCATAGGACGCCCAAACATTACAAAATAGCAATATATTGGACTTGAGCTTATCATCCTTCCCTGCTCTGTAGCTCTGTAGAATGTCATCCTTAGAAATCCTAGACATCAGCCGGAATCGAATCAGAGAGCTCCCCCAGGACTTTGGCCACTTAATAAAGTTAAAGGTGCTATCGATATCCAAAAATCGAATACGCACCCTGCCGAGTTATGTCGCGCAGATGGATGAACTCAAAATACTTAAGATTGATCACAATCCAATCTCAGACTTGCCTTCTGATATATATGAACTCGAGGACGAAGGGGAAACTGATAAAGATGCTTGGTTGGAGCGACTTAAAAACTATCTAAAACAAAATATCGACAAACAGTCTAGTTCGCATGAAACTGAATATTCGAACTCAAGGTATGTCGCACACTAAACAGAAGCGAATAGATAATTTCATGTGCCGACTCTTTTATCGACTAACCTTCTCATTCCTACTACCATTAGCGATGGAGAAAACGATACCGATTACTCAAACGTTGGCAAGCTAGTATCAAGATCCAAGGGCGTAGAAAAAGCTGGCGCTCAAGGAGCTGGTGAGGACCCAATGCGAGGGCGAGTTCTTGCTGTCGACGACACTGGTCTGGATGATTTAGATACTGTTCCCGCAATACCATCTAAAAACCTGCAGCGAAAATTAGGTACCACTGCCACCCCTACTAAAACCCTAGCGACAGTTGCTTCGAAAGCAGGAGCGACAGTGCAGAGTTCGGAGAGGTCAAGAAGCAATAGTGAGAGTGGCGCTGTAAATCGTGCCGCCAAAAGGATGGGATATATCGGCCAAAAGAATACCCTCAGCACTGTCGATGAGGTCCGTACCATCAAACATCACGTTCGAGGAATCTCATATGATTCTAGCATAAACGAGGCGGCACAGCGAGTCAGCAATGTCCCTAGCGGTGGAGAGATCACCACGTCTCTCTCTAACAATGCAGTCACAAGCCAAGACAGTTATCAAGCCGACCCATACTTCCGCAACATCCAAGGGGCTTCTAAAAAGCCGCCAGGACTCGATGGCAGCATGAGCACCACCCTCGTGGAAACAGCAAGAAGCATCCTTTATTCGGTTTACAAAGTTCAGCCGGCTATTGACTTGTATGTTGGATTAATCAAAGAACGCAACCGCTTATCAACAACAGGAATCGACCGCGTTTTACCAGCCGCAAATCTCAACATCAGTTCGCTTGTCCAGTCTCTTGAAGTTTATGAAGAAAACGACAGCCCAAGCTCCTTAGAAGTCCTTCTTAGTACATCACACACAGCTATTCTAACTTTCAAGCATGTGCTTAACCAGCTCCAACAGGTCGTACAAAATGCCGCAAGTCAGATCGAAGGCCGTTACACTCGAACGGCCCTTCTCGCTATCTTTGGGGCATTGGTAGAGTTGCAACAAGCTTGGTCAACCCTTCGGAAATTCATCTCGCCCCCGAATACCAATAGGTCCGGAAATACGACGTCCGCCAACAGAGCCAAACCCTCACTTTTATCGCCTTTGAATGGGTCTGGGTTAACACCCCAAGTTACACCAAGATCCCAAGATGGTGGATTCATGCCACCTACACCTGTCGCAGCCATTGAAAATCCGTTAGAAAACCCAGATGAGATTCTCTTTGAGAAACTCGGATACTCGGTAACGGCTACTTTACAACTTATATTACTATTGTCTGATGCTATCAAAAAGGTTGCATCGCAACAAAACCCACATATCCAGCAAGGAACGCTGCAAAAGCTTCGTGAGCTGGATAAAATTTGCAATAGTGGCTCTGATGTGGCGAAACGCCTCAAGGCGCGCCTCGAATCAATCCGGGAAGCCGATTGGGTGGAAAAGAGGAGGTTCTACGAGGACATCACACGATTTGTTACTGTAAGCACGAAATAACCGTCCCCTCGCCTTTTCAGTGTTATTGGAGGGCTAATCGTTCTTTTTGGCAGGCGGTCATGTCTATTGGTGAGATGTTGAAAGCTGGGTCATCGGAATTTGGGTTTCCGAAGCAAGTTCTCGCGGGGTTTTCACCTGTCGCTCGATTGACTAAAGAAGTGACCGTTCTCTTGCATAGCTCGAGTTTTAGAATATTAAACGACCCCTCGCATTCTATGCCCCCAACATCTGCGATTAACACTTCCGCAAGCCCGTTTCCGGGAAACGTCCCTGTCCACTTCCAGCCGCTCAGCCCGGCGCCATTTTCCGCTGTACCAAGTACTCCACTGTCAGCGGTTCTTGGCCCCGCAGCTCAAGCCACTGTTCCATTTCTGGCACCGAGCGGACCAAGCAGTTCCCAGTTTGCTGTGGCGGATCAAAGATCCAATACCATGCAATCCAACCTCAGGACAATGACCGGAATCAGTGATATTGGATTTGGTTCGGGAATTTTGTCTCCGAGGCGATGACAACTACAAACGAATATCTTTGTATGTATTATGTAGATGTTTTTAGGCCAAGTAGTTCATTTGAAATATATATTTAGAGTGCGCAGCCAGTCGAGTAAATTCCGAAAATGACGGTGCGCGCCAGCTCATTCAGGCATGCCACGCGCTCAATATCAGAGACATGGATTCCAGGTTCCATGCTAAGACTTCAACGCATTAATAAAATATATGTCTATCTGCTTGAGTAAGTCCCTAGGTGCCTAGGTACCTACCTAGGCACTTAATGCTCATCTAGGGATATTAGGCTCGCTACGGCTCGAAACGAATATGCTCGGTGCTGCGTTGTGTCATATAGAGTTGGCCTATGTAGGCCAGTGCCTAATATTTCTGCAACGCGGTTCCAACTGACCATATCACAAAACACGAAACATGCGCAATCCGGATCTCGAGCGATGACAACCTCAATAGCAACAGAATTAGGGGTCCAGAAGGCTGTCGACGACAACAAGGTAACTCTCTGGTTTAGCATTGTGGGGGATTCGGTGCGAAAACTTCCAGGCTACATCTTTGGGGCTGGTTGGACCAACTCTGGAAAGTCGATATGCTGCGTTCATGTAAGAGACCCAACTTCACAACTACACATCCACTGCACTCAGCTTGGTGGAATGATACCGTCTAAAGTATTTATTACTAAGATACTCTTTTTTTTCTTCAAGCCCAGCGATATAGACGCTAGAAATGCCGCTGAACAGGTAATTACACACTAGATCAAGGGAGTTGCTTCGTTACATATGATGAGACGAAAGTTCTGATCATTGTCGATGTTTGGAGTTGGAGTATCTTCCGGCAGACTTATATAGAAAACTTGCCGGCTGCCACGCCAGGTGTCATTGGTGAGACCAAGGCTACAAGTCAAGCCTATCAATGCCGCTATCATACCACAATTTCGAGAGCCCTTGGTATCTTCTCGTCGGCAATATGATGTACTGATTTTGGAATTTGAATATAGCATACTCTATTCCTTTCGAGGACAACACGTCTTCCCGAACGAAAATAGTGCACATGAGCACAGATATCATGATTCAGTGCGCGTTGATCGAGCCCTTGTTGAATAGATACTCCATCGTGATAATATATCAGTGCCACAGGCGCACTATTCAAATGTGAGACTGCAAGCAGTTCGTTGTGTGGTTAGGTTTCCTACTCTCTGACAGTTAAGCTTGTGGCAGGGATATGTGCTTAGGTCTACTGAAGAAGATACAGAGAAAGCGAGACAGCCTCCATATCCTAATTAGCGGTGCGATGCAAGGTTACTTGGATATTTTATCCAATTACTTTCCAGATGCCGCGATTTTTTCTTCCGAGACGGCCAGCTATCCAATAGATCTCCACCACACGCTTTCAAGTGCCGAAGACTATGTCACAACTACCCTAGAAACATCGCTAGCCATCAACGACACTCGCACTTCCTCGGGAAATATTATAATTTTCGTACCAAGTGCGGAAGGGCAGGAACTGCAAAACAGACTTAACGGTTTGCTTCAAACTACCGGAAGCCCTTTGGATTTGGGCGTTGCAAATAACCTTCATGAATTGGTGCGATTGGAAGAGGATATCCAGAGTTCAACAGAAAGCGGCCGTCGCTGGATAATAATAACTTCACTCCCTCCCGAAATCATAGCGCGCAGGATACCGGTGGTTACCGTGATTGATACGGGATTCCATGAAGTCAAATACTCCCGATATGGATTTGCAACCATGGCTAGAACGGAGCCTATTAGTCAGGAGACTGCAAATCTTAGAGCCCTGATTGCAGGGCTAGAAGTTCCTGGAAAGTGTTATCGTATATACCCGCAAACCACACATCTTGATATGTTCGAGATTCCCGAGATTCAAAGACTTCCACTAGATCAGTGCATTTTACAACTGAAGTCACTGGGTGTAGATAATGTCCTGCACTTCGACTATCCAACCCCTCCACCTGCAGAGGCGGTAGCAGAGGCGATGGACCGGCTGGCGTCCATAGGTGCCATTGACGATCATGCTAGGTTAACTAAACCTCTCGGAGAACAGCTTGCACAACTCCCTTTGCAACCAGTTCAAGGCCTGCTACTGCTTAAATCATTGGAGCAGGGTTGCTTCGAGCAAGTTATTTCTCTTATTGCGATGGGATTGACCAGAGGAGAGTTTTTCAACCACGAGAAAAGCCTGCCGTTTGTTGCCCAGGAAGGCGATGCTCTGACCTGCATTAATATATACCACAGTTTCGCTAGTTTGAGGCAGGATCCAACAGCTTGGTGCAAGAAACATGGTTTAAGCGAAAGCCGATTGTCTAAAGCTGTAAACATACGAGAGCAACTGCTTCGGATCTTACAGCATCGCCGTATAAGGATAATGAGCAGCGAACTCGCGACAACAAACACAATCAGAAGATGCATTGCATCTGTGTACAACCGCAACTGCGCCTTCCAACTTCCTAATGGCTTATATCAGACTCTAAAAGGCTCGCTGGTACGTTGGTTTTGAAACAACGCTAGTGCAGATAGCCAAAGATGGCCCTGACTGTGATTTCTAATACAGATAGTTAAGCCTCACCCAAGCTCCGTACTTTATGTAAGTCAATCTAGCCGGTCGTTTTAAGGTCAGCGACAATTTACTGAAATACTGTTCGAGAATCGAAAATGCGACTGGGTTGTTTTTGAGGAGGCCATTGAACAGAATGGGCAGCTGTTCATCAGAAATATTACCACAGTTGAGAAGAGTTGGCTTGTTTCCAAGAAAGAGTAAGAAGGAAATCAACTTAGTAACCATCTTTGCTCCCTGGTGGAATGTCAATAACCTTGGATGGATCCGTTATGTACTAGCTACTTAAGTATATACGAAAAATTCCGAGGAATTAATCTACAATATCTATTTTTCGTATGGATGAAATGCAACATCACAGTCCGCCCTCTACTACAATGTACCAAAGGACTATCATTACTATGAAAGGCTGAGGAAGGTGTGCATCGCTGGCCATTAAATTAGATGCCATGCACTTTGGATTCTTTATGAATCCTCTATCTCTATTAGTATCATATCGATATAAGGAATTACCGTAAAAAATCCGAACTATTGGCCTATTGTTTGGGGGATTTTATTGAAATGGATACCTATCATTAGTGTGCCCACGGCAATTTACGAAGTAGGCATCTGGTATACGAGACAACATTAGTGTCTGTTTTGAAAACAGTAGCTCAAGTACCAAGAGCCGTACGGCAGATCCATGAGTCACACAGTTTTACTGTGTCCGAGAGGATAGTAATTAAGGATAGATGAACTACAGCTGCATATTTTTATTTCTCAACGAGCGCCTCTCGGTTGCAGCGGTGATGCGCGCGCGCGCTTACTCCAACTCTGAAGCGCATAACAATATATTTGAACCCAAATGTAGTAAAATAATGAGAACACGACGAATGGCTATCTTATGCTGAGAAAACAATAAGACAGCGCGTCTATTGAAGGGGTTAAGCTCTTTTATTACCCCATTCTCTGAATGCAAATATTTACAACCACAACTTGTGCCGAAAGGTGCCTGGAAAACAAACCTAAAACATATACGCAGGGAAAGAAAGTGCAGCTAGCAGGGGAAGCATCATTTGGCAAATGCCGGGGACGTAATTGATTGATGAGAGATTGGATTTGCTCTGAGTTGCCGTAATCGAAGAAGTTGTACTTGCAGCTTGTGGCGGATTTGTGCTCGTTGGACCACTCATGTCGAATTCTCCTGTAACTTTGGTTGATGTTGGCGTTACGTTAGAAGACGCTGAAGAATATGAAGATGCATGATGAGTGATAGTCCTGAGTATGGGGGGGTTCTCGTCTACTTTTGAGGTTGAGGATGAGGATGAGGTTGAGGTTGAGGGTGAGGGTGAGGTTGAGGATGAGGATGAGGATGAGGTTGAGGTTGAGGTTGAGGATGAGGTATGAGTTAAAGATGTTGGGAGAGGAGTTGTCGTACTCGTTTTGGTCGAATAAGGACCTGTTGCAACTTTCCCGAACCCAATTCTGTCACCATCCATGTCAAAGACACTGTAGACGTTTCTCAAAAAAACATCACCGATCAACCAAGCTCCGTCCCGTACTACACTCTAGCGTTTCGGATTCATGTCAACATAAAAAGAGACCAAAGGACAAAGCGAAAACAAAATTGCGCTTACTTTTCCTACGATTAGGCTTAAGCAAAGGTTGCTTCCCGCGTCTACTACGTCTCCGACGTAATCCTTGGATGAGATTTCGTATTTGTCATTTCCGAATTGTAGCTCTAATCGAACTCTGGTATCACAAGCTTAAGGCGGAGCTAGCGTTAGTACACGGCAATGTTTACGTTAAACGTAAGTACTTAGGGAGCGTACGTACGAATATAAAAGGTTTGGCCGTTACTGCGTGTGCCCGAAATGAACTGATGCAGCTTCAGCGCATCGTCGGGGGGTATTAGGATCAAAGCCGTCCCTATATTGTGTTAATCACACAGATAAGTTGCATTTGACCCAGAGTCAGCTCCCACAAAGTTGAATAGAGAGAAATTAAACTGAACTGCCTCTCACCCGTGTCAATTACAACATTGCGGCCAGATGCAAAATTCACGTTTTTGCCATCTACGAGAACATCATTTAAATGGATTGACCAAAGATCACTTGTAGCGTTTAGGTTATAGTATCTCAATGATGAGATACCACCTTCGATCCTAGAGCTATCAACACCCCCAAAGACAACCGAGCCATTTCCCATATTGTCTGTGGTACGGTGTAAGTGCACACCAAAAACCCGTTTCGTGATGATTTGGTGTGATATCTAGACGACATGTTGAGTTCAGTTCCTTTGGAGCCGGTATTGCAAAGTTGCCCTGAGACTTCGGGGACAAGGCCGTATCGAATCCAAACGTACCAGATTATCTAAAAATGTTGGAATCTTTTGTACAGAGGCCGAGGGGAATCCTAACCCGAGGATTCCATCAACAGGGAAGCTTGTGAAATCATCGGAAATCGTAGTTGCCAATCCAAATCCAATGTCATCGAGGGTGATCGACCCAAAAGCTAAAGAATCCCTCACAACAGCGCCTTCAACATTCCCGCTAGCATATTTAATAGTGAATGTCTGGTTATCGGTGAAGGTAAGTGTCGAGCTGTCGCTAGGGCCGTATGTCCGGTGGGCAAGACAACTCTGAGAGGTGCATTGTGAAGATGGAATCCATGTATCGGCCTAGGATTAGTCCGTTAGATTTACAATACAGATCAGAACAGATTGGTACTCAAGTCGGCTTACGGATCCTGTGTCTAGGACCATACGAAATGACTTTTTTGAAGAGCCAAATTGAATATCGATCCAATAGGCTAAATGATATCTAATACGTTAGAGACGTCCTGGGAATGAAACCTCGCAATCGTTACACGCAAGCGATGTTGTGTACGCAAACTGTCTTGGGAGCGAGAGTGTTGATAGGGAGGGACCAGTAATATTACGAACATATATCATCAGGGTCTGAAGTAAGATCAATGGGCCCTGAAGTTTTGTCATCTCTCCGAGCTAAAGGACTGGTGATCCAAGCATTCAGTCTGGCTTTGAACGGCGACACGTGCGCCCTAATTCCATACTTCGCAATAGCATTGTTGATTTTCAGTTCGTGGCGTCGTTTGACGGCCACGGACGATGGCTGGATAGCATGGAGTGTGGCTGGGTTCAGATCAGAGATATCGGGTCGCCACGGAACGAAGGCGTTTATCTGGTCGAGGCAGGCAGCAAAGTAGATGATCGGGAGGAGTAGACGCATACCCACCCTTTCTGGCGGAATGGAGGGCTGGAGTCTATGGATATTGATTATAGTTCTGGATATTCCTGATGTAAGAAACTAAAGGCCAGAAGTCCCGAGGTCTACGGTATAAGGGCAAGATTTACCTGCACTGTTGGATGTGTTAATCAGCCGCGTAAGGAAGAGTGTATTCTGTTGGGTTTGCTTTGAAATTGCGCGTCGGTCGTTGTCGCCGTCGTCGAGAAAATGGTAAGGACAATGCAGAAAGCAAGACTATTTCAAGGAGTGCAGATAACAGAGCAGCTGGGATATGCAATGCACGGATGGGGCAGCGGATGCATATCTGGAATACACAAACAAGGTATAATAAATATACACATGAGGATATAAATATACTTATACATAAGCATACAATACCTCCGTATCGTCCCTCCTGCGCCCTTCAGGGATGCATGAAACACAGGCATGCGGCGAACGAGAGCAACCGTCAGCTTGGCCGCGTAGCTAATTGGCGCGGTTCGGACGCGGGGACAGGGGCTCGAAGGCCTTCCCGAATGGAGCGTAGTACACTCCCAGGTTGGAAGGTCTGGCATTTCTCAGTTGGATTTGGTTTGATCTTGGATTTCGTCAGGGGTCACCCGATTTCTGTTTCTGTCCCCTGGCCTGGCTGGATGCGGAGTCGACTCGGCTCGACCGTTCCCAACCATTCCAGCTGCAGATGCATGCTCGACGCGATGATATATCCCTCGCTTCCGACTATCAGCCGATGGTATTGCGCAAGCTCGGGTGCTGCACTTGCGGGATGTTTGAAGGGTGCACTTACAGTACTTGGCTTTGGTGTAGTGTAAAAGCAAGGTAATGTTTGTCCGCCATGCATTTGCATTTAGAGAGCTACTCAACAAAACACACAGTTGCAACATCAAGGGGACCCGCTCGGTCACTTGGCGGGCTCCATCTGATTGGCCCAACCGTCCCCGGCCTCACTCAATGTCCGAATCCCCTCTCACACAGAGAGAATGAGAGAGAGAAAGAGAGAGAGAGAGAATGGCCCGAATTCGGACTCCGAAGCAGCCTGTCAAGGCTTTGCATGCCGCCAGCCAGCCAGCATATAAAGCCGTCCGAGTTCGAGGTGTCCCTGCTGTCCGGAACTACTGCAGACCTCCCAGCTCCATATCTCCAAGTTTTGCAAACCCCTCTTCCTCTGTGACACTTAGTTAGGTAAGTGACTGCCGGACCTAGCGCCCTTACTGCTCTTGTTTGCTACCGAGTCCGTCCATCGATTGGCCGTCAAGGAGATACCTTCTGTACTTACGCGGCCCTTTCCTCACCGCCCCAGCAATGCAAGCATTCTAGTGTCTTCCTGGGGTCCTAGCCGAGGATACACACTACATGGCAGTCACCTGCAGTCTGAACCTCTAAGCAAGCCGTACTATAGTGTTTCTCTTTTCTCTGCATCCCATTAGTATCTTTAAGGAAAATAGGAATTACTTATATATCTGCGTATACAACTTCTAATCGCAGTTTGTCCCTGCAGTCAATCCAAACATCCACGCACCTGTATCCCTTTCAATGGCGACTCATATTTCGAAGAAAGCATTCGTTGGCGCCGTTCGGCCCGCCAGAGTGCTGTTACAAGCCCGTCGAGTACACCAGTCTAGCACCGGATCTTATCCATCTATCCTCTCTAAAAGTTCTCACCCACCCTCAAGAAGCCAGTCCATTTCGGAGGCTGGTAACCATGCGAGCATCTATCCTTCCAGGTGAGTTATACCTCGTTCCATAAACCAATCGTACCCGTGGTTAATTTATGCTGCCCCTCCACGCAGGCCTCCCGTCCACATGATGAAGAAGTTTACGCCGATGCAACTCACTTGCAATTTCCAAACCACTCCCCCAAAGGCAGACTCCCCTGTCTTACTCATCATGCCTCAGATGTCAGAGCCTCGAATGCATGAAGCATCAAATATAGTGAGTCTGTCGGCCCCTGCTGTTGGCCAATCTAGCCGGGTCACTAATTTTTACGCCGCCAGCCGTATATCAGCTTTGCTCCTAACCAAGTCTCGAAGCAATTGATTAGCACCCCTCATGGAGATACTACCCATATTACCTCCCCGTCGGGCACAGCTCGTACATATAGTTAAGAATCAACTGTGTGGGGCTGTTTGCACACTGTCTTGTTATTGGCAGATGTGAATTCTTCCTCCCCAATTTACCGTTCTCCTACTGCATCTTTCTATAGCTCTATATATATGCATCTTACGTAATTCCATCCTATATGTTCGTTCAGCATGCTGCTGCCGTTTTCAAGATACGCCTAATGCAATAGGATTCCTGAGACCCCCCGAGATTATATCGCTGCTTTTCTGGGCATGACGGCCGAAGGGCCTCGATAGTCCTGTCCCACTCATGGTGGAGTGAATTGTGCACATGGTTCACACGTTAGACTCTGCAGCTCCGGTGTTCAACCCACGGTCTACCAGGTACCTTAAGATAATACTTATATTGCATACACATGCTTAAACATCTCTGCTTCCGCTGTAATAAATCTAGCAGCTTCCCCACATCTCCACTAAATAGCTCCTAGGCTTCCCACCCTCGAGCTCTAAAGGCGTAGGCATACATATAATAATATATAAAATTATAACCCCGCATTTTCCCTGTCCCAATGCGGCCGGCGCACGTCGCTCGTAGCCGCAGTTGATGTGTTGCTAGTGTTGTCGGATCCAGGCGCGAGTCTTGGCAGCACACATCCGTTCTTGCTTCTTCCTCATCCACTTTGTTTCTGGACACTCATCCCATCTCAAGCGCGCCTTTTTTTTGCATCGCTACTTCTCAAAACAAGGTCGCTCTCGACGCTATCACACGGCATACATACAATGTAAGTAACTAAGTAATATCTGGACTCTGCTTTTGCTATCGAGCAGTTGGTCCAAATACAACCCTGCTGTCTACATTCGCAGCTGCTATATTTCTTACCCCTAAGTCGATTGAATTTCTGCAGATCACGAACATTTACCGTCAAACGATGGACGACGACCGGAGAAAGCGGAGCAAATGGGACGAGAGAGACCGTGGTGATAGGCATGAACGCTCTCATAGGGAGCGGGACCGCGATTACGAAAAGGACCGCGAACGTGGCGACAGTGAAAGATCTAGCCATAGATCACGGTGGGATACATCCAGTCGGAGATCGCGTTCCCCGCGACAGTCGACAGCTTCACGGCCTAGCAGGAGCAGGAGCCCCTCCAGGACCTCTGCCCTATCACCAAAACTGCCACCGGAACCTCCCAAACCAACTGTGGATCCTGCGGCCGCAGCTGGTAACCCATTAACAAGCCGCTCCTTGGATGTTCAATCGATCTGCCTTGCTAACTTGATCCACAGCCGCTGCCGCTGCTAGAATCAATGCACAGCTCCAAGCCAAGCGAGGCATAACATCTGATGGATCCTCTACAAATAGGGTATGCATGAGTACCTCTCCCAAGTGTGAATGTCATTTGGTGGTTAACGTCTGCCGTAGCCCGCGACCCAGTCCCCAGTTGGATCAAAGCCTGGAGCCACGACAGCTGGGATGAATACTGAGATTCATATCCAAGACGGAGATTATATCAAAGATATAGAAGTCAACGACCTGCGGAACAGGTACACGTTAACAAAGGGTTCTACGCAAAAGATGGTAAACACAACCCCTTCCTCAACCCGCCATTTTAATCTTCTCTTATCTAGGAATGATATGGGGCTAGTCTTGTTTTCTCCTTTTTAAGCTCTACCAAAGTCGCCCCCTTTCAAATTATACTTACCCACACGGTTGAGGGGTAACTTTGCAGCTGAACTATTTCTGATAGCACTTCCGAGCTACCTACCAACCAACCTTTAATGACGCTGCTGACAACATAAATCGGCCTTGTGTAGATCAAAGAAGAGACTGGCGCCGGTAATACTTACCTTCTCACCCTGTGAAATGAAAGTGATGTATGCTCACATCTGTGATATTCGAAGACGTTACGACGAGAGGGGCCTATTATCCGGACAAAGCCATGGCTACTCCACAGGTCAGATATTCCTGCCTTACCTCACTATTAGCAGATCTGACTAGATTGGCCCATAGAACCCCCCTCTTTATTTACATATTACGAGCACAACGAAGGAAGGCCTGGATAAAGCCGTCGCAAAAATCGAGGAACTTATGAAGCAAGAGCTTGGATCTTTGGTTGATGAGCGTCGTTTTAGGCGTAGAGAACCTGTCGAAACTGTCGAACGTGACGAATTTGGTCGAGTAAGCATATTTCCAGCTTCCATTTGTTAGGGTTCCATGTGTTAATGCCACCAACAGCGCAAATGGCCCGAAGAACGGGTACCAATTAGCCTGGATCCGATTCCGGGATTCAACCTTCGTGCTTCTGTTGTAGGTCACCAAGGCGCCTACGTAAAGCACATTCAGCAAGAAACACGCTGTCGAGTCCAAATCAAAGGTCGAGGCTCTGGTTTTATGGAAAACGGAACTAATCGAGAAAGCGACGAGCCCATGTACTTGCATGTCACGTAAGTTCAAACAACTGACCCCTTGCCCCTTAGCTTCTTCTTTCCATTTTTGAATGCAGGAAAACCAAATACGGCTGGGTCAGATATGCTAATATTCACTGAGGTAGGGGTCCGGATCCGAAAGAAGTTCAACACGCGAAGGAGCTTTGCGAGGACCTCGTCAAAAGTGTCACTGAGCAATACGAACAATTTAAAGCTAACCCTCCACCACCGAGATATGGAAATTATGGAGGTAGCCATGGAGGGGGGGGAGGAGGGGGGGGACATCACCACCATCACCACCATCACCAATCACAGCAGCAACAATACGGGCAACACCAAAACTACGGGTCACATGGGCAACAGGTGAATAAACTCTTTATATATATATAATGAAGACATAGAAAGGACTATTAACCAATGTTTCTTAGTCCCCTCCTCCCCCTCCTCCCCCTCCTTCGGGTCCTGATAATGAGACTCCTCCGCCTCCGCCGCCACCTGGAGCATCCCCTCCACCTACGCCCTCGGCTGCTCCAGGATCTACACCATCAGTTGGAGACTACAATGCTCAAGCTCAGCAATACAATCCGTATGCTGCCTATGGGCAAGCCGACCCGTACGCTGCTTACGGAGGCTATCAGGCGTATGCTGCCTATTGTGAGTCCCTTTCCCCTGCCCAGTCCTTACAGAGTTAGTTTTAGGGGAAACCTTTTGGGAGTCGCCAACTAACAATTTTCGTAAAGATGCACAGTACTATGCTGCTGCCCAGCAGCAGCAGCAGCAGGCTGTTCCCCAGGCCCCTGGATCAACAGGAGCTCCTGGAACACAAACCACACCCGCCCCACCTCCAGGCTTGAGCTACAATGCTGTTAAGCCCCCTCCCGGGCTTTGATATTATCTTCTCGAGGCTTTGTATCCATGTCATCGTCAGTTGTACTCGAAAAATCTATCATGCACACTGTTTAATAATTACGCTATGAATCGGGGCTTATGTTGCATTAAGGTACAATCTTTCGTGTACGTAGTAAAATGTTGTGAGACAGCAAGACAATACAATTGTAATACTGCGAGGAAATAATGGAGACCACCGAGGGCGAGCGGCTTCGGATTGCTGCTGTGGTGTGTCATTCGTATTTTGGGTGGGTGTGGGCCGATGTTCGGATAAAACTATCGTAGTAATTGCTTTTTGTTCTATCTTCAGACAAAGTTCCATTCGCAGCATTTACAACATTTCGAATTTTACGTATATGTGATCGCACAAAAAATGATATCGAGAGCCTTTCAATCAGCACGCCAGAAGAGCTTTGTCTCATTCGCGGTAAAAGCAAAGTTGGATAGCATTTGTCCTGTCCCATTTCTACTTCCTCGTGTAGCATCACGGCGACATCAATCCGGCTCCTCCTCAACATCTGCTCTGGCGTATAAGGCGCTGCACCGGAGAGTAGCACCTCTACCAACAACTGAAACCGTACCGTGGGATGCCTCTACAGCCGTTTCCTCGATTCTCTATGAAACACCACTACCAAGCGCCGCGCCGCCCAAACGTCACATCCTCAATTGTCTAGTGCAGAACGAGCCGGGTGTGCTCTCAAGGGTCTCGGGGATTCTTGCCGCCCGCGGTTTCAATATTGACTCGTTGGTTGTCTGCAATACGGAAGTGGAAGACCTGTCTCGGATGACAATCGTCCTCGGTGGCCAAGATGGAGTTGTCGAGCAAGCAAGAAGACAGCTGGAAGATTTGGTTCCAGTCTGGGCTGTCCTTGACTATACTGCCGCTCCACTAGGTTAGACAGCCCAATACCCTGATTTTGATGTCCCCCGCTAATCAATACCAATCTCTTGTTCGACTCGCCTAGTCCAAAGGGAATTGCTTCTGGCCAAAGTTTCTATCCTGGGACCGGAGTATGTGGAGGAACTCCGGGCCCATCATCGCGAGATGACGTCTGAACAGCCAACTGGTGCCACCCGGTCTGACTCGGCGGAAGATTTCCACCCGGCAAAACTCCCTGCCTCCCAGGCGCTCAGGCATAAAATGGAGCATCTAGATGCTGTTACTCATCTCACTCACCAGTTTGGGGGAAAGGTTTTGGATATCAGCACCACCAATGTGATTGTTGAGGTGTAAGTCCCGTCAGTTGAATGAAGCCGCGCGTGGGTATTAACGTGAATCCTTCTAGTTCGGCGAAACCTGCCAGGATCGACGCGTTTATGAAGTTAATTGCACCCTTCGGAATTCTTGAGTCAGCCCGTACAGGCCTGATGGCCCTTCCACGTTCACCGCTCCAGGACCTCGAGGATGATCCGGATTTACCAAAGGATGCTGGAGATGTTGTAGACGCAAGCACTCTCCCTCCCGGCTGAATGTATCCGCATTGCCACTCTCACTGTTTTGTATGGGCTTAAGACGTTTCGCACAACTCTTGAGATCTTTCAAGCGATTGCTAACCTGGGCTTTAATGGCTGCTTCAGCTACATTTCCCCTGTATTAATATCACCAACAAGTCAAGCATCTTGCGTATCTGTTGTGGTACTGTAGCTAATTTCAATTTCATTCTGTTTATGTATATTAACTGTCAAGATTCTTTTATTTTCGCGCTTGGAAGATCGTGATACCTAAATTAGCTGTCGTTGAACCATCCCTTGCCTATTCGATTTCATAGTAGCAGCCATCACGCCAAAAGCGACAGCACAGTTCGCCTGATAACGGATGTCAATCTAGGTTACATGAGAAACCGCGAGGGGCGAAAATAAAATATTAAAGACGATTCGTAGTTCTGTCGCTAGGCTATACACAAGAAGGAAAACAACTGAGAGGATGTTTCTTAAGCTGGTATAAACAATAAATCCCATATTCCCACACCCTGGCAGTGAACCAAATAAAATCTTAAAATAACCAACGGATATAAGATGCCCCTGAAACTCCAGTCCATATATAAGTATTTGTGCTACCACTTTACATGAGCCCCAATTCCACTACCTTCAAAACTCAACTTTTCCTCCCAGTTATCCAACTTGATGTTGCACTGCGCCTCAGCATCAATCTGCAGCATTCCCCCAATCGCCTTTCGCACTATATCATATCCAACCCCATTTAGTGACCACTCAACGGGGAGTTTTGGGGTCTCGGAGACTCCTGGAGGGACAGCGAACTGATAAGTGTAGTTGATAGTTCCTAAAAGTGTACCGTTATGTGAGGCTACGCCTGTCAACTTTGATAAAAATATGGTGTTTTCCGTCAAAGGATTTCTCAACACGAATGTTCCTGTGGAGCTCAAAACGTGTAAGGTGGCCGACATAACGAAATGAGGGTTGCTAGAGGGGCCGTCCGGCCTGCCGGGGCTCTCTTCTGATGGAATATGTGGAAGGGGGACATCAAATTCCAGAGATCCGAGAGCTTTGGATATGTCTGGTAACGGAGGTAGGGACTTCTCATGCGCTTTGATAGTGATTGATGTATTTACACCTGTATTACACGCCGTTAACAAGGTGCTACAGCGTGTACTGGTAAGGAAGAGGTGTACTAACCGGAGACGTAGTCATTCAATAGGTTCATTCCCGTGGAGCGGGCTTCATCCCCACTATCTGAAGGTGCCCAGAAGGCTTCGACGATAGCCCGGTTCCTTCCTAACCCTACGGTAATATCTCGAACCGTTCCATTACCTAAAGTAGTGCCGTTCTTTAAAATCGCGACGTTGAAATAAGGTATCATTGCAGTATAATTTGTTGGGTTATTAAATGTTACATTAGCGCTTAGTTTTATGGAAGTTTTGGTAGAAGACAAGACGTTTATGCCTTGTGGTTGCGGATGTACATCATCGAGGGTGTAGTTTCCTGTTGGGCCCGAGCTTCTGAGTTAGAATCATTCAAGACATCTAGTTCTCCCTAAGCTCGTAAACAGGTTTTCTTCTTCCTCTAGTTGCAATGGGAGCAGTTTGGGCTTTACAACGTTAATATCCAAACCACATCATGACAACGTAACATCAAGAAGCTATTAACGTATAAGAATGCTGGTCCCTTAAATGTGCGGTTCTGGAAACTCCCCAAAACTAAAACGTAAAGATGGGTATCGATTTAGGGAAACGAACGTAGGACGCCTCGATGTGGACTTAGATAAAAGAGGTTTGAAGCTTTATATCATATGATGAGGAGGGGGATTATTGGTGAAGAAAAGAATAGCTGTTTGAAAATCCACTGCGTAAAACACCTCACATACCTCCCTTTATCACGATATCACCTTGAGCAGGGATGCCTCGAATAATGAATGCACCCAAGCTAGCGATACCGACTTTCACATCCGCCGTTCCAATAGCTTGTAGTTTAACACCACCGCCTCCTCCGAAATAAATCTTTTGTACTACTTCCGACAAGACTTCCGCATCCGTGACATTTAAAGGGACCTTTTCAATTCGAGAATTGACCTCAAGCTCGTGCCTTTCTTTATATTGAACTGTTGTAGCTGGCGCCCAGGTAGGAACATGGAATTCGCCAAGTTTGTTCCCATTGTAAAAAATGTCGGCATTTGGTAATATTTTCGATACGTCGAGAGGCGTATTTATTTCTTGAGGAAGCCGGATAATCGCCTGCACGTTTGCAGATATAATAGGCGATGACCCAGGACTACCTGGTTCTGCGTCAGGATCCGGGAACTGAAAGTTCACATCATTCAGAGAGAAGGATTTGATGATGTCCTTAAAAGCGTGTCCGCCAGGAAAAGGTACAGGAACGGTGACCGAAGTCAGAAAGTCTTCCAGCCAGGCTGGGAGCCCAGAGTTTTTGTCGCGGGAAGGCAGCCCTCTAACATAGGCAATTAAGCCACGTCCGTGGACATAGTGACCGAGAAGATCGTCAAGAGGCGACGTCCCTGTTTCAGGACAAGTCTCGGTTAATGCAAATGGAATGGACTTAATAATTCCTTTGACATCGGCAACAATTGGTCTGTAAGGCTGAATTTCTACTGCAGATGTTCGAACTATGGCAACTTCGATAAACTGTTGTTCGCAGGAGAGGAGCAAAACTTGAAAATCAAGAGCGGGTATCCCTAGATTGATCGGATAGTCATTTTTGACGGAAACTGTGATGTTCGCCCCTAGAGCCTTTTGCTCGGGTAAATCGATTTCGGCAAGGTTGAGGCGAGAGAGTTCGACAGGAGGAAGAGGAGGTATATCTAAATAATAAAACTTAGACAAACTGGCAGTAGCTTTCCCGTAGATGGCTTGAGTTTACCTTTAAAAACAACTTCTTCTATAATTTTGTGGGTGCCTAGAGGTACAATACCTGACCTGAGCGGGATGTCCGACTCCGCTTGGATTGTCAACGAATGTATTTTGCCAGCCAGGTAGTCGCTCAGAGCAGGCTTTATCCCCTCCAGTCTTCCAGGGACAACTTCGCAAATTACGTCGATATTTGTAATTTGCTCATTTCTGAGATTTATAATAAGATCGGGGTACATGACGGTGCCCAAGACTCCATCCGGGTAGTCAGGTAAATACAACGTTGCTCCCGAAGCGCCAATTTGGACTTTCCGAGCCACTGATCCAGCCAGAATGCCCAGCCCTCTCAAAAAAGTGCTGCGAACTTTAGCAGCGTCCATAGCAACCTGTGCTTGAACTCGTATTCGTAGTGCATTCGTGGTGAAAGAATCAACAGATATACTCCCAAGTTGAACCTGAGCTGCACCCTTAGCGTATTCTTGAGCGGCTTCTGGGAGGAAGAATCCAAGGAAGAGTATCGAGATCATCAGGGAACATAGGAGGCCCAAGGCTATGACAAGGATGAGGGGAGAATGCTGGCGCTGCTTCCATCTCTCATGATCGGTACGGACAGCGGTTCCTATGTCACTATGAGGTCCCCGCCGGTCGACTGTTGACGGTATCAGGGGAGACTGCTCGGTTTGGATATCGTTATCCTCATGGCCGCCGCCGTTGTCGTCGTCGTCGAGGGAGCTAGTGGATTTTGGGCGTAAGGGGGTGTTCGCGAGTGTTTGGTCGCTGTCGTCATCGTTGTGAGATGGCGACGGCATGGCGCCATACGAGCGAAAAGACGACGATGCAGCCGTCATGTTTTGAAAGCAGCAGGCTGCTGTAGATTTAGGTGCGTCCGCGCCCTTGCA
This sequence comes from Drechslerella coelobrocha, assembly GCA_036971555.1. Taxonomy (NCBI): domain Eukaryota; kingdom Fungi; phylum Ascomycota; class Orbiliomycetes; order Orbiliales; family Orbiliaceae; genus Drechslerella; species Drechslerella coelobrocha. The sequence continues at coordinate 109,320 of JAJTUH010000010.1, forward strand.
TGTGCATGCTCAGGTCGTTCTGTGGCGAGGAAGCGAAGAAGGATGATGATAAGGACGAAGGAGAAGCTGAGACGGCGACAGAAGAAGGTTGCGACCAAGTCAGACCAGGCGATTGGTGGTGTCAAGTGGCCTTGGGCACAGGGTCAAACCAGGCTCCACCCGTTACGTCCCATCCATCCAACCACGGCCATGACCACAGCCACAGCCATGTCCTTCCTCTTGCGCCGTACCTTCTCCCGACATCCTCCTCTAGCACTTCGGTCGATCCTCGCGACCGATGCGCGTCGGCTACATACCGCAGTTGCGCCGGGTGCCCACTTTGGGCCCCGCCATTTCCTCTCAATTGCGGACCTTTCTGCGAACGAACTGGTCGCGCTCATTCAGGCTGCTCAACATGCAAAATATGCCATCAAGGCTGGGAACAGGGCAACTTCCCTGGCCGGCAAGACTGTTGCTATGATGTTCTCCAAGCGGAGCACTCGCACGAGAATATCGACTGAAGGCGCCACGGTCTACCTAGGCGGCCATCCTATGTTTCTAGGGAAGGAGGACATCCAGCTCGGCGTTAACGAATCACTCTACGACACTTCGAAGGTGATATCCTCAATGACTTCGTGCATCGTCGCGCGCGTTGGGCCTCACAACGATATTGTCAATCTTGCCAAAACGTCCTCTGTACCCGTCATTAACGCCTTATCTGATGCTTATCATCCTATGCAAGCGATTGCTGATATGCTTACTATTGCTGAGGTTCATGGACTCAACAACCTCGCCGGCTTAAAGGTTGCCTGGGTTGGTGACGTGAACAACGTCCTCTATGATCTATCGCTTGCGTGCGCAAAGCTTGGTATCAATATCAGCGTAGCAACGCCAGTAGGCTATACTTTTGACCCAGCAGTCTTAGAACTAGTCCAGCGGTGCTATGACGATATACGCTCCAGTGCTGCTATTGAGGTCGTCAACAACCCTGAGACGGCGGTCGAAAATGCCGACATCATTGTTACCGATACTTGGGTATCTATGGGCCAAGAACAAGAGAAATCACAACGCTTGAAAGACTTCGCTAGATTTCAAGTTACTAATGACCTTGCCCTCAATGGAAACGCGAAGCCTGATTGGAAATTCATGCATTGCCTCCCCCGGAAGCCAGAGGAAGTCGCCGACGATGTTTTTTACAGCCCTAGGTCGCTGGTGTTCCCGGAGGCAGAGAATAGGCTATATGCTGCTATTGGTAGGTTTAATTCGTATCTGAATCCCCGAAGCTACGCTAATATACGTCAATGTTACCTTTCACAGCTACCCTTGAGGCTTTTGTAGTGAAAAATGGTAAAATGGTGGAATAAAATAGGATCAGATATCTGGTCCTCTTGTACAATATACCAACTGTTGAAAGTGATCTCGTTTAAATAGCATACTTCTAACTAGGATATGCTCTTATATATATTCCGGTGCAATTAGAGTTATATGTGCATACTTCACTCTCCTAATAGATATTGTAGGTGTGAAGTCTGATTCGTGCATGGAAAATTGTGTCAACAGCTGTGAATCCGTTCATTCCATATTTTATATATCACCTGCCCTTGGTTTGCAATCCTGCTGCCTTGGTTGTTATTGATGAGCCGACACATCCTCTCCTGATTGGACCTCAATTAAAGCGAAAGACTCTCTTGGCCTCTTACATACAAGTTTCCTAGTAGTCGGAATATTCAGGCATTTTCTTCATTTCCCTGACTCCGCTGGGCTTTGACCGAGCTGCCTCAATCCAGAAAACGCGCTTCTTGCCATGTTTTCAAATTTGTTGAATATTTGGGTAGCATTCGCATTCTGAACTGATCTTACGATGTATTCAACCTCGTCATTCCAACTGTCTTTCATCGTCTCAGCAATGTCTGGGCGTGTCTCGATATATGTTGTACGAGGACGCGGTGACACAGGCGGGGTTAAGATCAACCCCAGGGCTTCGTTCGAATCTAGCAGCAATTTTGAGGACCTCTTGGTTTGTTCCCGGTGCTGCCGAGCGGTCAGGTACAGGATCGAAGTGGTGAGAACGAAACCACCGAACTAGCCACTCTCAATTTGTTAGCGGTCCCCAGCGTCCATAACTTGATGATTAGAGAGGATATATTTAGGATCGGTTGCAGTACCAGGCCATTGAGACGTCCCATCTGGTATGAACAGGACAGGTTGAGTAGCCACGGTCGAGGGTGTGTCGAGGTGGTCGTTGGGCGCAAGTCTAAATTTTCTTCGATTGGGTAACGCTGCTGCTGAGATAGGGTGACAGCACAAACCACGAAGTATTTTCAACCGCGTCAATATCTAGCATCACCTGTTTTATACGCATAGAGAGACCCCTAGCCAAACCAAGACAGCTTCGAAATGTCGCATATACACCATCGGTAAGTTATGTTTTTATTGGCGCCAGCAATAATAATAATAATAATAATAATAATAATAATAAACTGGGAGAGAGCTGACGCAAAGTCAAATACAGCATGCTGGGGCGGAAGTCATCGCACAGAGTCGCCATGTTGCGAAATCTAGTCCAGTCGTTAATTGAACATGAAAGCATAAGAACTACGTATCCTCGAGCGAAAGAAGCACAAAGGGTGGCAGAAGACCTCATCGCCCTGGCAAGAAAGAATACTCAAGCCTCGAGGAACGAAGCCCTAAAGTATCTTTTTGTATGTTGAGCCCATGCGTGCCTCCTACCCAGCCTCCCCTAGACATTAATCCCGTATCTTCAGATACGGTATTGTTCTAACAAAGAATGAATCGAACAGGCCCATAGATTGAATGAGAAGCTATTTGGCAAAATAAGAGAAAGATACGCGAATCGACCTGGGGGTTTTACCCGAGTATTGCACATCGAAGCCTATAATAACGATGCTGCACCGTCAGCAATTCTCGAGCTTGTTGATGGTCCGAAGGATATGAGGTTTGCGATGACTGCTAAGTCTGTTGCTCGCAATGTTTATGAAGGCACGGAATTGCACCCCGTGACAGCGCAGAACGTCGAGAAGGTCACTCGCTTCCGCGCTAACGGGAAAGAAGAGTTCCAGAAGGTCGTTGATTATTTTGTAAATGCTCTGAAGAGGAAGCATAGCCAGTTCAACAGCGAGTAGGAGAGATAATGTCCTTGTTGTGCGCAATGACCTTGCATCTAGAACCAGAGCCAGACTTAGGACTACCGCATTTATAGCATAGTTCCATGTTAAAATATAAAGTATTTGTCTAGTATGGAGTTGTTAGTGGCATTTTCTTTTTGGGAGGGGGCGTTTTTGATATTCTCAATAACACATGTATACTATTAGTATTGATCAAGGTTTAGCATCTATCACCGAAATTAGAGAGGCTCGAGGCAGGGGCTACTTCATAAATATGAGCATGCCTACTACAATTTAGACCGGCAGCTAGTAGCGTAGTTTGCTACCATGACATAAGATATATCTAATTCTCAGCTGGTTTGAGAACCGGATGCTTCTCTAAAGTACGTGATCGAGTTTCCAACAGCAACCAAGTCTTCCCCAGCACCAAGCTTGGGTAAAAAGGCAGCTTGAAACACCGGCTTGCCTGACTCTCCTAAAGTTGTTACACAAGTTCGGGAATCCATAGACCAAACTTTTACTTTTCCATCAAAAGCACTAGCAAAATCCTCAGCTTTGGACAGTTCTACGAGTTCCATTAGGTACGGGCTGAGCAGTATTTGCACTTACCTTGTGACTAAAAACTGACCGCTCTCGCTCCAAGCTATAGAAAAAACCCAGCTAGTATGACCAACAAAGTTGAAAACTTGTTCACCAGATTGAACATCGTATATTGCAACTACCTGGAAGTCGCCACCGACGGCTAAAAGCTTTTTAGTTGGAGAGAAAGCTACAGCCCGAACTGGTTTAATCAGACCTGCAACGGTAAGTGTCAGAGTCTATTTTGGCTTCCAAAGATATTTGTCGAGTTGCAAGGGAACTCACCGGTCATCGAATGAGCCATCCGCCCAGTGTCATTATTGAAAATATAGACACCGCCATTCTCATGACCAGATGCGGCCAATTTGCCATCGAGACTCTATTGTGAAGACAACTACCATTGAGCTAGAGGGCTCTCATGAAAAATGCCTGATTGAATATACTCACAAGATCTACACACAGTGCATATACATTCTTTGTTTCGTAGTCTCGGAGTTGGAAGAAGGGGCGTTTATCCAAATCCCAAACTTTGATGCTCCCATTATGCGAACCCGTGATGCAGCGAGTTCCATCCCCAGATAGACCGACAGGCCATGTTTGTCCCTGTTTACTTGTATCTTTCCTCGAATGTTAACAACTGCTACGAATTTGGATATCGACTGAGACTTGGAGGTTTGCTGACTGTCAATGTCTCCCATCGGTTCGAGGTTTTCGAGGTCCCATAGCCTTACGCATCCTTCGAAACCAACAGAGACAGCACGCTTTCCAGTTTTGCTGACTGCGATATGATGACATCCGAGTTTGTGGGCATTTTCAAAAGTGTGCAATAGTGGACGCGCCGGGTCTCTAGTGCTGTGCAGCTTGATCGCAGAAGACCCCGAGCCTGTCAATGTGTATTCGGTAGTTACGCCAAGAGCGTATATTGCGGATTCATGAGCTGTTTGGATACATATAAGTTATCTAGTTGAACGAATGCACGCCAGGGAGTCCGTGGTGCTCTAGCAATGTAGGCTTACCGTTATCGATAGAACAGGCGGTCAGATATTGTTTAGACTGTGCGGCGGACAAATCAGCGATGCGTTAGCAATTCGAGTATCTGGTTTCGCTTGTTTTTTTTTTTTTTTTTTTTTTAGGTAAGAGCAGGGAGAGGTTTCTAAACAAATCCGACGCCTACCATCGCGCAGTCTCGGTCTTATTTTCTTTTACTGTAGCTGCTTCCGAGGGGAGCATGCGGGTCTACCTAGGTAGTAGCTGGGGTGACTTGGATTGTTGGATTTGGATTGGTGGCCTTGTGTTGCCGTTCAATTATTTTTTGGCCTAGTAGGCAGGATGAGACTTGTATTCCATATACCTACTTAGGTACCTAGGTAGATGGGAGACTGCAGCCAATGAAGGTCTATAGTGACAAGATCCGGGCGAGTGAACCACTTTTTCACGTAGGAGCTATGCGTTTATCGGCCCGGGAAAAGTGGCAGGCTGCATGTCATTAGGTATTATAGGATAGTTCGGATAGGTATAGGTATCTACAGGATGTATCGAGGTGGTCTCGATCAAATATTTACAATGTGCACGAACGTAATAACTAGGAGAATATGGACGTATAAGCAATGCATCAGCGAGCCTTAGTTTCGTAAGGCAGAGCGCATTGGGAAGAAAGCACTATAGCGCGGGTTGGCCACCAGCGCCCTTGGTGTCTTCAGCACCCGAGGGCTCTGATGCCGTATGAGAGACGGCATCTCTAGAACTAGGGATAGCAGGTGGTTCCGTGTCTCCTCCAACTCCTGCTTTCCACATCTCTCGAATTTCGTTCACGCAAGCAGGACAGAGATGATGGGCCCTCTTGATCCCTCCACACGCAGGGCACTCGTTGAGGCCGACGACATCAGGTAGAGCCTTCCCTGCTAACTGTCTCATTCTTTTTCGAGAGTGGCTCTGCTTCTTTTTGGGGACGGCCTTGAGAATGGAGTCCCACAGCTGAGAAATGGCAGGCGGGATGTTCAGTTGGATGTTAACGGATAAGGCGGGGAGGACGAGGAAGGGACCTGGTGAGGTGAGCAATCGGAGCCGTTGGCTGGATAGGGCTCTCCGAACAAGAGAATATGCTGCGAGGGGTCCACGGCTGGATACGACGGCCGCCATCGCTGTCGGACTGGTTGTGCGCGATCGATCTGAGGTGGTCGAAGCCCGAGGTCAGTGAGGCTTGCCTGTACCGTCAATTTGGGGAGCTTGCCTTTCTTTTACCGTTGTTCCTGTTTTGTCTTGTTCCTTTCCTTTTTTCTTCCTTTTTTTTTTTTTTCTTTCTTTTCTCTCTGAGGTGTAATAATACGATACCCGGATTGAGCTTTGCTCAGTAGCGAGCTTAACGAGTTTGGCTTTATTGTTCTGGTAATAGTTTGATTGGAGCTGGCGCGCGCATCCTTTTTTCGGGTGCGTGAAGCGAACGAGATTTGGCTGGCTGGCTGGCTGGCAGTCCCCCCTGAGCACCCCCCAATCTCCCTCGCTCGCCCTCCCCTTTCTAAGTATCAATCTCTATCTGTCCTTCACCCATCATCATAATCATCATCATCATCATCACTACTATCATCATCTCCTGCTCTGCCCTGCACCGTCGGAAACGGCCTCTTGGCGCTTCTGTTCCGTCGATACCTCCTTCAACGATAATTACCAGCACAGCAGACGAACGACCGTTTCACGATCTGCTAGGAATTGCTGAATTGACCAACCTGCGCTCGTTGCATCGTCGCGTTATCTGATTGCAATCACAGTATATTTCCATCACGATCCATTCTCTCAAACGCCATGTCTGCGACGGTTGCAACTGTTCATCCTCGGAGCCACGTCGGTTTCGATAGTATCACACAGCAGATCGAGCGTAAGCTCCTGAAACGCGGTTTCCAGTTCAATGTCATCTGCGTGGGTAAGTTCTTCCACAACTCTCAACCATTGAACAAGTGCCCTGCCCTATCCTATGCTATTCCCTCTTCTACAAGCTAAATTAACTGGGTTATTTGCACAGGCCAAACTGGTCTCGGGAAGTCAACTCTCATCAACACCATATTTGCTTCTCATCTCATCGACAGTAAAGGTCGTTTGGCCCCAGACGAGCCAGTCCGCTCCACTACTGAAATACAGACAGTATCACATAGTTAGTATCGCATATCCCTAAAATGTCATCTAGGCTTGGGGCTAACTTGCCACTAAAACGCGCTCAGTCATCGAAGAAAATGGTGTTCGCCTTCGACTGAACATTGTTGACACGCCCGGATATGGTGATCAAGTCAACAATGATAGATGGTATAGAAGCCCTACTATATAGCATCATAAAATACTGCTCTAACTGTAGCTAATAAATCGCATTGATAGCTGGGATCCTATTGTGAAATACATCAAGGACCAACATTCTGCCTACTTGAGAAAGGAGCTCACGGCCCAAAGAGAACGTTACATCCAAGACACTAGGATCCATTGCTGTCTTTTCTTCATTCAACCTTCTGGACACGCGTATGTAGTCATTTCTCCAGTGCTAGCTTGGGTTTGTTTACTAACGATCAAACAGCCTAAAACCTATTGATATTGTCGTGCTCAAGAAGCTGTCGGATGTTGTCAACGTCGTCCCTGTCATTGCGAAGTCTGATTCCTTGACGCTTGAGGAACGGGCTGCTTTTAAGGAAAGGGTACGTGGCTCCCCGACTGTGTTATAGTCAGTTACAACCGGATTTTAACACCAATTTTCTGCATAGATCAAAGAGGAATTTGCTTTCCATAACCTTAAGATGTATCCGTACGACAATGACGAACTAGACGACGAGGAACGTGCTTTGAATGCCCAAATAAAGGTTAGAAATATCAGTCTAAAAAAATAGCGTCAAAATCTAGAAGACAAAAAAGAAAAAGAAAACTAACAGTTTTTTAGAACATCATTCCATTTGCTGTTGTTGGCTCTGAGAAGTCCATCATAGTTGATGGCAAGCAAGTCCGAGGTCGGCAGAATAGATGGGGTGTAATTAATGGTAATATTGGCAACCATGGATGCATTTGTAAACATATCGCTAACTTAATTCTAGTTGAGGATGAGAGCCATTGCGAATTTGTCTACCTCCGCAACTTCCTGACCAGAACCCATCTACAAGACCTCATTGAAACTACCTCTCAGATACACTACGAGACCTTCCGTGCGAAACAGCTTCTTGCCTTGAAAGAGAGCAGTGCTGCTGGCGTGCCGAACACTGGTAGCAGACCAATCTCTCCTTCTGCTGACCGAGAACTAGGGGCAAGTCGTAATTCCCAAAGAATCACGATGAACGGATATTAGGATCGTCCGAAGTACGCATAGAACACATAATACGGCCGCTTGCGTCTGGCGCTGGTTTAAAACACTTTCTAGTTGTTAGACATAAGGGCCCTTTGATATTCTACTGATTTCAGCTTTACGATCTTGCTCTTGTTTCACTTACTGTTTGCGCTTGCGGTCCATCATGGAGGCTTCGAGGCACTGCCTATGTTGGATACTCCTTTCTCTTTTACATGCTCTTTGTAGGTTTCTAACTCCTTATCTTAAGACGGTGATGGCAAAGGAGGATAGCTGCAAGTATATAATTTTAATTTTTGTCCTTCGAATATCCCGTAACGGTAACACTTGCCTAGCTGTTGGCTGTCGTTCCGCTGTCTGTATGGCTAGTTGCAAACAGATGGGAGTTGTCGACAGCTTTTAGACGCCAACAAAAGATTTTCTTATAACGTAGGGCTCGCGACAATAGAGATATAGCCAATTGCCGTGGTTTCAGCCACTCCCTTGGCGGCTGAAAAATGATATATCAACCTTTTATGGAGTTTATCTTCGTCTCTACCATGTTCAAAGTCTCCTATGGCGCAGATCTCCCCATTGTATCCAAGATGTGTTCTTCAAGTTCCTTAAACGCTGTTTCTATGTCGTCGTTTACGATTATCTTGTCATGCGCTCCTGGTTGTTTTGCATAGTCCAACTCCTTCTCCGCTTGTGCTAGCCTAGCGTTTAGACTCTCCGACGTCTCCGTGTTTCTCCCTTCGAGCCTTTTCTTGAGTTCCTCAACGGATGGGGGCTGCACGAAGACGTATGTGCACGTATCGTTTAAGTCGGTCCTCTTTACTTGTTTCACACCCTATAAATTTCAATAGAGGGAGGTATTAGTAGGGGATACTATAAGACGTATTGCAGAAATCCATCGAAACGAACCTCCATTTCAATATCTAGAATGCAGACTTTTCCAGCACGCTGGACGTCCTTCACCGCCTTCACAGACGTGCCATATAAATTGCCCGAGAACTCTGCGGTCTCAATAAAATTTCCTTCGCCGATTAGCTTTTGGAATTCCTCCCTATCCGTGAACCAGTATGCTTTGCCATCTTCTTCACCGTCTCGAGGCTTCCTGCTTGTATCTATGTGTGTATTAAATTAAAGGCCCATAATCATTAACATTCCGTCTAAGGTTCACTGAGTAGCAAAGCACATGTTTTTCTGTGCCATGTAAATTCACATATTCGTGTGGACTCACGCGATACGGAGAAGCCAAATGTATCGGGATGCTTCGCGAACAGACGCTTGAGAAGGGTGGATTTGCCTGCGCCTGACGGCCCACTGAGGACAACAATGGGCAAGGTGGATGCTGCGCACGGTCATAGGTTAGACAAATGTGCAAAGGTACCAGGTGGATCCCAGTCAATCACGTACCAGAGGACATTGTAACGAAGGGCCGGATGGATTTGAGAAGTTGAAGTGGGCGTAGCAGCCGCTGCGTGGGGATGAACATGTCACGGGACAGCTAACTTCGTCGTGCTGTTGCGGTAAGGCATTTCGCCAGTTGGCGGCAACAGTTTCAACACCTTCTCATTCGGACATGGGTGAAGACAAACCAAAAGTTTGAAGGAATCCAGCAACCAACTGTCCATCAAGATTTGAAATAGACATAGAAATTCAGTACGAAGGTGAGTGGGTATATACAATTTAAAAAGCAGTCGTGAACAAGCACCGAAACAACGCCCAAAACCTTTAAACTCCGCCTCCGTGTAATGGAATATAATGCCCAATCGATGCAATCAGATCGCGATGATGAAATAACGAATATACCAAGCCACTTCATCCTGCTTCTTGGCCACATCAAACGCATCAAGTGCGCAACCTTTTGCCACCGTTTTCTTCCATTTCATGTCCTTCCGCCTCCTTCATCTGGTGAGTTTGCGGCAACTGCAAATTCAAAGCTTTACTTGAAGACTCAGCAAGGATAGGCCGACTCATCATATCCCTACATTGTAATTAGCATATCTTAAGATGCTGCAACGTCTCACTATTAAGACTAAGACTCACTGTACTGGAATGCCATCGGAGTTCCGCTTTTGAGCGTTCAAAGGTGGATAAAATTTTTGCCCTCCACCTTGGGTATTTGTTAAGGTCGGTGCTCGAAATCCTCTGTTTCCAGAGATGTTTGGGGCTGCAACTCCATTGGGTCTGAACCCATTGGCACCCGGAGGTTGAAAATTCGGCCTTGGTGTGTTCAAAGCGGCGACCGGCAGGTCCTGAAATCCAAGTTTTGCCCTAGAAATCGGCGTGGATTTCGAATGATCTATCCCGGCTGTTTTTTTGATGGAAGGACTCTGCAACTGGGGATTAAAAGCGTTTCCTTCTTTGCCTGTGGTATTTTCAAGTGTGACACGAGCGCTAAAGAAGGTACCCGGGGGTATTGGTGCAACAGCCGGGTTTTCTGCTGCCCCTCCAGGAGCGGAGAACGGTAGGGAGATGTTGCTTCGCAGTTCCTGTCCGCTGGGCGGTCGATGGATCGGCCCATTAGGTAGTTGAAGGTTAGCCTGTGCTAGAGTCGTTACCTGTGCTACTGGGCGAGAGGTTTCAGTGTTGATGTTTAGGACTGGGCCACGTGGTACTTGGTGAGCGGCCGGTGGTGCTGGCGTTTTCGGTTGCTGATAGAGTACGTTTTGTATGGATGGGATATCTGACGACTTGGTTGGGGGCGCACTATCGAAAGTTTTAGCATCTAGAGGGCCATATCACTTTTTTTTTTTTTTTTTTTTTATCGGGGAAGCTTACGAAGTTATTAGTAGGGAGTCGTCCTCTATGAAACCTTCAATGTCGTCCTCGGCCATTCCGTATTCCTCAAATTCTGTTTACCTTTGAATTAGTCTGTGATTCGTGACACACACACACACTGGCGCCTTGCTCACCCCCATATTCATCATTTTCCGCAACAACGTTGCTAAATTCGACTGGAGCCGGTTCAGGCTCGGGTTTTAGGCTCGGCACATTTGCAAGTTTGACTCGCTTGGCAACGTCGGGATGGCGATATAGAGCTGATTCATCTAGTTCTGTCTAGACATTTACATCTTGGTTAGATGCCTTGCTGTCTCTATCACTTCTAAACTGAGCTAGCTTACCGTTGGAATTTTTATTTTTGAGACCTTTTTAACAAAGTCTCCGTCAGAGATGCATGTGAATACTTCTCCAAATTGTCGTAGTGTACGCTTTAGGGCATCCGTGGCGGCTGACTTTTTCGCCTTTGAGAAAGCAGCAGCTTTGCCTTTCATATTTTCGGCTTCTCCGTAACCGATGTCCTGATATTTAGTGGTTGGGATCAGAATGTTTTATGGGAAGCTCGGGTGGGTGTAAGTGGTACCTCTCGATACGACCCGTCCCGTAGTATCAGTCGCATAGTAACTGATATGCCAATGTTAACTCTACCGCCGCTCTCGTCTACCTGTCAAGACCGATTAATACTCTGATAGGTGACCAAATGTTCAATTTGAGACATACAAAGTCCACAGCTACATCTTGTATCTGGGAAGACCAGCCATTAAAACCAAAAACATAGTTTGCGAGATTGATCGACTTGTCTCCGGATATATAGGCAACTTTCCTTCCACCGGGGCCAGCGCGATGGGAGATAAACTCGGGTCCCAGCTTCTTATTTAACTTTTCCTGGAGAGTATGAGCCTCTTGAGGATGGTATTCCAGATGCTTGTCGTGTTCAGAAGAGCTGCCTTGCTTCCCGCTAGAAAGACCAGAGGCGGTCTGGTCACCTGGGCGAGGCATTGTGGTGCCTGGTTCGCTGGCGGTGGTATCGACGTTGAGCTGCTGGCACTCCTGAGATCCTTGGTAGGACGTTAGATGTGGTAGCGTTGACGAGAGGGAAAGGATAGGTGCAAATGACCGTGATTCAATGAGAGCAGGCGGCAAAGCGCCTTGATGTGGGGCTAAAGAACAGGGTAAATTAATATGAACACATGAGACCGGTGGTGATGGTGGTTCCAGCAGGCTAGGGACGAGGGAAGACGCGTTGTTGTTAGTTTGTGCTTGCGCCAAGCTTTTACTATATATATATATATATTAGTGGGTCAATTACACTACATTACTACATGCCTATATTAGATCTATTGAGTGCACTTATATTAGTAGCGAGACTAGGGCAACTAAGCTAGATAGTGAACGAGGGACAAATCAACGCGAAGCGGAGCTCAATATAAGACTACAACAAATCAGGCTACCACTATCTTATTCTTTCAAGCAACTACCTAGGTAAGTTAGTACACTTAGATACGCTTTGAATCTATATGCTATGCATGTTCTCTATCAAACGAGCGCAAGCGCAAATCTGATTGTGTTCTCAGGATTAATACTCTCGATAATTTATCCTCCGCCCTTTGATGAACTTGATTGCAAAGCTGTTACTCTGCTTCACAGGTAAAGCGATTGTGCGGCCACGATATCTGTTAGAGAGAAGTTAGAGAGAATCAAATTCGTTAGCGCGTGCCACCTTCTTGTCCAGATATTGGACATCATTTTGTATCATCCCGGAAAACAAACCTCTCTTAATCAATGCTAGAGCTGCTTCAAATTTCCTTTCTAGTTCCTCACTACCCATCACCTTTGAAGCAGCCACCATTTGCAGGAGGAGTTCCTCGAGTCTTCTAAACATTCGGATTAAGCTTCCTTCATACACTTCCGTCATTTTGCTAAATAGCAGGAGTCAGAAAAAAAACCCGCACCCGATTCATTCTACGAGTTCAGGGATATACTTACCATATCGTGGCAAATGACGCACCCTGAGTCCAAGCATAAACAACTTCCATCAAGTCAGAAGTGATGCCTTTAATATACTCCTCTTCGTTGATCTGAAGCTTGCTTTCAATTGCAATCTTAGCAACTATTCGGGCTTGCTCGATTAAAGCACGGTACGGTTTTGCTAGGTGATCTTTCAAAGCTGGTTTGTTCGCGTCCTTGTTATTACTTTTTTCATCAAAGACCACGCAGCTAAGAACACTGGCACATAGCTCGGGAGTCAACTCGTTGAATGCGCTGTTGAACATTAGTTCACTCAAGAGCAACTCGTCAGCTGTGCTGATTTCACATGCAACCCTAAAGAATCGTAAGTAAGTCCCAATTTAAGTAAACTGTCAACTTGATTACCTTGCTTTCAACTGGATGATGTCAGTTTCGGATATAAAACCTAAACGACGCAGGACCCTCTTTCTGTACTTCAATTCTTCTAGCTGCATCACAGAGTGCGCAGATTGTATGCTTTTTCTAAGGGTCTTAATTTTATTTGTGAGCTCAACCTTATGTGAATATTTTGTGTATAATTCCTTGAGCCGAGGTGAGCTGTGGAGTGGATTCGATAGAAGCTTTGACTCTAGGACCTCTATTTNAAAAAAAAAAAAAAAGAAAATCAGCAGCTCCTCTTTCAAAAGAACGATATGAGGGTTTGAATATCGGTGTAATACCCTCATCAACTTCTTGAATGACTCGTCTGTTATCTGCATGTTTTCGATAGGATCGAGGAGTGCAATCCCGTCCGGAAATCTTCTTTTCACTTCCTCAATTGCTTTTTGAACGCTTGCTCTCTGCTCAGCCGACTTCAGATCTTTTGGAAGGAATATTCGAATATGGCCGATACCATCAAGGCAGGAAAGAACGACAGGTACAACTTCCATTACTCCTCGCTCGTCCTCGCCAGGAGGCGAGATGCCGTCAGTGAGAATTGATTGGTTTGATAGATTCCCCGCGCTTCCACTAGCAACATTTAGTAGAACGTCCACGATATATGATTCTTGTGCCGAATATTCCTCCGTAGCACCCTGACAATCTAGGTTAGCATCGTCTTATTCCCTCAGTCATCCATGATAAGATACAAACCTTGCCCTTGATCCGCTTTGAATAATTAACTACAGCACCCCACCCGAAATCCACCCCCTGGTGCTTGATGCGGACTAGACGCCCCGGCTGCATGAACTGCAGGCAGTAATTTGGATGATTCACTACATCACGCATCTGCTGACCATAAGTGTCCAACTGTTGTCGCAGATCGTAATACTCGCGAACAGTCCCCTCATCTTCAATTTGTATGGTGTGTCTCTCTGCGTCAAGCTCTTGTAGTTCTAGATTTTACTTGATAAGTTTTTTGGAAAACAAAAACAAGATAGAAGGGGACTTGAGAGCTTCAGGAGTAATTACCCTTCTCCAGCCCAGAGGCATTAGCTGTATTCTGAAATTGGAAAAAGCATCGCTCCAGCATATATTCTGGCGAAATACCCTCGACCCTCATGAGGTTAAGAATCATATTGTAGCCTAGGTAAAATGCCGAATTAAGTTTATCTTGCTCTCCCTTCACTATGTCTCGGGCGGTATTTGGTTCAATTTTCTCATCAATCATGCAGATTACGATGCCTCGGTCGTCAAGACCGCGGCGTCCTGCACGACCTGACATTTGAATGAACTCTGAGGATGAAACCCATCTTTGAGAAATTCCATCGAATTTTCTAAGCGACGTGAACACGACGGTCTTTGCTGGCATATTCAATCCAATAGAAAACGTCTCAGTGGCGAACAAGACCTTGATCAATCCCTCCTGGAAGAGAATTTCGATAACTTCTTTCAAGATAGGAAGTAAACCTGAGTGATGAATTCCAATGCCTCTCCTTAGCAGTGGCAATATATGTTGAATCTGAGAAAGCTCTTTGTCCTCGTCCGAGAGCGAATTGATTGCATTTTCGAAGACGCGACCTACGAGGGTCTTTTCGTCTTCGTCGTTGAAGGCGAGTTTGCTCATCTGCAGTGCGTGATTTTCACATTCTCGTTTACTGAAGCTGAAGACAATGACTGGGTTGTAATTTTTGATCATGATCATTTTGACGATTTTATAGATATCATTCGGACCTTTGTTGCCTCCTTTATTTGTTTGCCATTTTTTCTTTCCAGCCCCTCCACGGCGGCCGTTCGGGTTTGCCGGATCGTCGCCCATTTTGTCCAGTAATGAAGTCATTGCTTTCTGGAAGTTGTCTTCTCTGAAGACACCTTTTTCGTCAACAACTAGATGGATGCCGTCGGCACCAGCTGGGAAAAGATAGTGCTGGAGCGGCGTGGGTCGGAAATCAGTATACACTACGTGACAAGGTTGTACGTGTGTCTTGCATATCCACTCTGCAAATTGCATGGCATTTGGGATAGTAGCCGACAAGAAAACGTAGCGGACTTTGTCGGGAAGTAGAATTATAGTTTCCTCCCAAACAACGCCTCTGACTTTGTCTCGCATATAATGAATTTCGTCGAAGATAACCCACGCTACCTCTCTCATAATCTCGGAGCCTCGATAGAGCATGGATCGCAGAATTTCGGTTGTCATGACAAGGCACGTTGCGGAAGGATTGATTGTGACATCACCAGTCATCAAACCAACGTCACCAAACTCTTGACTAAACTCCCGGTACTTCTGGTTGCTTAGAGCCTTGATCGGGCTAGTATATATGACCCTCTGGTTATTCTTTAGGCTCTGGGCGATTGCATATTCAGCAACAACTGTCTTTCCTGCGCTAGTATGGGCGCTGACGAGAACACTTTCACCTCTTTCAATGGATGCTATCGAGACTGCCTGGAAGGGATCAAGTTTGAAGGAATAAGTTCTGGCGGGTGTATCAGGTGACTTGTGCTCAGATATAGGAATATATGGGTAATCCGGGGGTAGCGCCACCTGATGCCTAACTTGATGCGATAGAACGACTGCACCACCATCGTCAGATTGAGACGTGAAACCAGCCGACGCAGCAACTTCCCTTTGCTGTTCGGTTTCGAAGGAGTCGGTGACAACAGGGTCAGGTGCTGATTCCCGCCGCTGCCTTTTCTGCGCAGGCTGGTCAGGGAGTTCTCCGAGATCGCCATCGGCTTCGAGCTCCTGCGGGCTTGCCGTTCCGTTTCCATCGAGATCCATCTGGTTGGACGTGGCGATACTGCTTCCATCTTTACTTGCTTCTGTAGTATCGGGGTTGGTGGCATGTCGTTTCCGTCTTTCTCTGGCTGGACCTTTCTCAGAGCTTGGTCTTAGACTAGAGGAAGGCTCCGCAGGCTTGTCAAACACGTCGAAGAGTTCGTCGTCTCCAAACATAGCTCTTTCGCGAGTCCTTCGGTATCGAAGCGCGCAAAAATGACCACTTAGCAACGGTAGTAACTGTCTAACATGCGAGACAAACCCCAGGGAGCAAATATGAGTTTCTCGTGTCAGTAGAAGTATTAGAAGGGCGGGCTGGCAAGACGAAGACGAAAATCAAGAGACGTCGATTTCGACAGGTAGTCGGTGAAGTTTATCGGCTTTCTTTGACTCTATGGTAAGAAGAAGATATTGTAGTTTCGAAAGTTGGGGAGTTCGGTTTTTTTTTTTTGTATTTTTTTTTTAGTTTATCTTGTGGTCGCGCGTCTGGGGAACTCGGTGGCCCTGGCAAAATGTCTGATGCATCTCTTGGCGTCACTCAAATCGGTCCCGTTAACTCGCCAAGGCTCAGTGGTGTGATAGTTCCACCATTGACTTTTCAACCACCTCACCTCCCATCACCACCTGCGGACCTCTCGAAAGCATCAAGCTGCTCGCCACGAAAGTATACCCAACTATTTTTTTGCTGTACCTAGAGCACGCTTCAAACGCGCAATTGTAGGTTGTCTCCTGGCGCAAGCGCCAATGAAAGTTTGGATGCTGCAGGTTCCAATCTCCCGATTTATCTCATTGCTTCGATCCCTTCCGTCATGGATTTCT